>UYYF01004641.1:235-47528 GCA_900618365.1 Thelazia callipaeda
TATCGGAGCCATCAGAGACACCAGTCATGTATACATACTTTCACTGCTGTTTGTTTCTATGCAGCCGTGAAAGTGGTAGAGGGTCATATATAATCCAAGGTAGTAAACTGGATTCGATGTTACTCACTGAAAATTCATTACATTGTGATACTTCACCATTTCTAAATTCACATGATTAGAAATCACACTCATCTCTGATATTTTTCTTGTACCCTTCATTAAAAAGTATAAATACTAACCGATAGTGGTCTTACTTTCATCGACCACTACATCATAGTGTTGAGTGTCGGCATCTCCCAACCTCCTTTGAGCTTTTCAATTCAGCTGATCATGGATGCCGACGTGGCGAAGCCTCTCAAAAGATCCACGCAGCTGATAAATCGCTACCTCTGCAATATCACACAAATTATTGCTCTAAAAACGTGGTGTCAATTGTTTTTTTCTTACGAGAACATTGCAAGAAACAAATAACATTGTTAAACAAGAAAAATACATGGAAATCTCTTGCAGACCTTCTCGCAGAACTGCTTCGTCGTCGCTTTCGACGGACGAAGCCGGCATCTACGAGCTTTCCTTGGCAGGTTCAGGCCGCTCCTCGCTCGTCAAAATGTGGTCGCTATGACTAGGCAGAGTGACCAGAACCTTATTCCTGCAATGAATGCTCTTTCAAATAAGCCTGCAGCACTGCTTTTTTGCAAATTCACGTGGAAGTGATTGAGTTTTTATAGTAAACGATGAATATGATATTCAAAAACGTAAGGAAGACAACATATAGAGAGGGCATGAAAGTAGCGATTGTAGCGACCCACGTAATGCAAGAGAAGGGACTCGACAACTGCCTTACCGATCTGTGAGTCGTCGAATGCAAATGAGTGTACAAGACTTACGCTGGCATGCTGCCCAGAATTTCGCAACCTTCCCTCCACCTCTGCAATGGCCCCTCCCACAGCGCCAGTCTGTTATTGTTACGTGTCGTACGTGAGTGTGTTCTTGAGATGTCATGGAACAGATCTTGAAGGTATTTTTCAAATTTCAAGGCATTGATAAACGTACAAATTTCTTCTTCGATAATGATAAATCCTAATGGCTTTTTAGGTGTATTTTGTCCTGTTTTCTCTGCAGTATCTGTCAATTACACTTGCACGAGCATAAAATGTTGCGTAACGTATGCACAATTCGGAATTTAAGAAGTTTGCAGATCATTTCCTTGCAATATTTTTTTTGTTAGAAACCAAATATCATCAGTTTCATTAGCAATTACAAAGCAAATGTTCTAAAATCGCTGACTAAGAAAGAAATACAATCGCATACTATATTGATTGATATTCCTTCACTCAGTTTACATTGTTAATTATTATCTACGACAAGACAAAATGCTGTTTTGGTACAAAATTGGAATTAGACTACATCAATATGATATGTTTTGATTACATTCAAATGATATGTTTGTTAGACAATATGCAAAGATTCTGCAGCTGTATTACAATGTGCACTCATTATTTGAATTTGACCACTACAGATTTCCCTACTTTTACCATTTCTCTTTTGTCAAATGGTGAATTATTTTTGTTCAAATTATACGCTTGTTTTTCTTCTTCTATGCAAAGTTCATTGAGCCAAAATTGGTAAAAGTTTAAATGGTATGTTTGCAGTATTACTTATTTTAGTGATTAGTTACTGACATATATAAACTTCATTATTATACTATCACGATATTACATAATTGAATAATTAGTCTGTCTGATCTAATGGAACAAATGGCATGTGTCCACCATCGTCTTTATCACTTTTACGAGATGTACTTCGTTCTTTCTTGTAACCGCGGTATGGCCCTCTTTTCTTCCGAGAAAAAAATATACGGTCCTGATCCTGAAAACTTCACAAGCATGTGTCTACTTGAGTAAGTTATAACTTGATTTTTCTTAAATCGAAATAGCAATATATTTTAATTTATAGAACAAGGTAGAACTAATTGACCGATTGAAGGTTGTATATGGATGCAATAGAAATCATCAGAATCAGAATTTTTCGAATGGATTTTATACTAAGAAGTTTAATAGTAAGCAAACTTCGTCATCATCATCTTCATTATCTCCATCTGTTACTCCACATGATTCAGCTGTAAGTGATCGCAAATCTTTTGTATTATCTTTCCATTCCACAAGTTTCATATACTTATATTCCAGACTAAAAACAACTTATTATTTAACAGTAGCAGGAATTATAATAATGAATTTATACTCACTTTTTAGCACTGATTGTTTTTATATGCAAAAATATTTTTATAGCTATATAGATTTCTTATTAGAATAACTTTATTTAAAATTACCTACTTTTTATTTTTCCTGTAAACCATGATAATAATAATACATAAAATTATTACAGTTACGAATATTCCAAAAATAAGAAGTTGAAGTCGTAGAGTAAGCGTTGTACAAGCTTCTGTATGATCTTTGCTTTGTATATGTGTAGAAATACAATAGCTAAAATTAAAAGCTGAGAATTATTTAATATAGTTAAGAATAAACTTAATCAATTCACATATCAAGCAAGATTTGATATTTTAGCAATTTTGTTGAATGTTCATTTGTTCTGTAGTTTAATCATACCTTGCAGGTATACTATGTACAGATTGCATTCCATTGATACATTCACCTTTGAATATATTGTAATCTTCTTCAGTACAAACTGGACAAGCATAAGATGACTGTACGATAATATGATACAAACAGCCATCACAAGTACCATCGGGACATTTGCTTGGAAGTTTCACCTGGCATGCAAATTTTTAAATGAATGCACAAATTGAAATCTGCTCAATACTTTAAAACATTAATAATTGCGCTTCATATATTAGCTGAACTGAAGTTGCTGGTTTGTTATGGACTAATTTTAGGAAATCTAAATGAAATATAACTTTAAAAAGATATTTAATCATAACTAGTCTGTTGGATGTAATTTATTTACTAGTGGTTCCATAGTTTGTCGTGGATCACATTTCAACGTTACAGCGGTATGCACTCCATGAGAGCAAAGTTGTGTTGCTGCTCCAGATGAGCCAAAGAAAAAATGAATATCAGGAGATGCAGATGCATTGCTTTTATTATTATCATCTACTGAAATATATACTACGATTATT
Organism: Thelazia callipaeda; assembly: GCA_900618365.1. Taxonomy (NCBI): domain Eukaryota; kingdom Metazoa; phylum Nematoda; class Chromadorea; order Rhabditida; family Thelaziidae; genus Thelazia; species Thelazia callipaeda. The sequence goes on from UYYF01004641.1 coordinate 3,375, forward strand.
ACCATATTGAATACTGCATAAGTAAAACGTTTGTAGTTGAAGCTTTTTTAAAGCATAATGCAAACGTGTATAAACTTGACTGGAATCAAATTCGCTCAATTTTACGTATTCATTCAATTGTCTTTCAGCTGTGATAGCCAAAATTTTGTCGCCAATTCTGCAAATCACGTCTGTTCATAGCAATACCATGCTATGATGAATTTAAAATTATATAAATAAAAAGTAAAAATTGCAAATAAAAATTTTTTGCTCGTAAATGTTGATATTTTTTGCAAATTACATAGGATGCGATAGATTACACTTATAAAAGTATGGCGTTTATTTTTCAAGCTAATTTGAATGAAAAATTAAAAGAATACATGACAGGGGAGATATGTAAAATATGCTGAGTAGCATTAGAAGTAGAGTATGCAGGAAGCGCTGTTGAACGGCAAATATATGCATTTAGAATTTCTGGATTCTGAAACATCAGTAGAATCAGTATCTCCTCATCTCGTTCTTTTCACAAATGTGATCAATCATCTTATAATATTTTTTGACTTACATTACATATTGTTGCAAAATTAAAGCCATAAATACATATGTAACTCCATATTCATGTATGATTGAATAATTGAAGGAAGAAAATGGATATCCTGATGTTCAACAAGTTTACCTGAGTAACAAAAGAAGGGACATTTTCGGATTCTGATAAAGTGTAGGTATCACTGCATTCTGCACCATTTTCTGTTAGAAGTGAAATATTATACAAATGAAAATATGAAGTCCCCTCACGTGCAAATATTTTTACTCCTTCTGCAGTAAATGAACTGCAAAATAAATTATACTTGATTGGTACATGAAACGTTTTAACTTACCTGTTTTTGAACTCAGTTTTTATATATCAGTAATATCATGTTCAGTAGAAATAGAGTATTTTAAGAAATAAAATGCACTTCATTTTGGGTAGTATTGAAAATGGTAATAAAAACCTTGAAAAGATTTTTTTTTAATTTTGAATTTGAAATTAAGCATACCGATTGAAAAAATATGTAAAGTTAAAGTGATGTGTTTTATTTGTAACGGAATTTTGTATTGCTAATAAACCATTTGACGTGCACTGTATACCATCCGGTGAAATAAGGTTGGTGCCACATGGTATACAACTTTTAATTCCCATTCGATCACTTGTAGTATTTAATACCAAACCGTGCGGGCATTTCTTACACTCGCTATCCTGAAATCAACAAGGAACCAGATTTCAACGTAACAGAAGTATTTAAATACTGAATTATTGAAATTTGAGTTGAAAAAAACACGCAAAGATTCATGAACACAAACAATATACTTTACAACATCTAAAATACATTGACAGTAGTGAGATTATTAGTTTATGTATACAACAATAAATGGATAGTACATTAAGGTAGGTTCAGAAAAATTATTAGATTTTGATAATTAATTGTCAATAAAAATTATATTGACCTTTGCTTAGTTTTTTTTTCAGTATTAATTTTATTTTGAAAAAATTTATCAGAATCAGAAATTGAAAAATTAATGAAACTTACTACTTCTGAGATGTATTCACCAGCTAAACACTGTACACATTTTCCATTGGATTTTGGACACTGCAAGCAACTTGAGGCACCACCTGACTCTTCTCCTACATTTGTTACATTAATTCGATAAATAAAGGCACGATCTGTTACGACGTCTTCTTTTGTAGAACTCCGTGATCTATAACACTTATCAGATTAACGAATTTGTGTTAAAAAATTTTTTTGAATGAATTATTTTCTCAAATTCATAAATTTGCAACTTTACCTAATGAATACAAACAAAAATTTTGTTGGATTCGGAGAAATAATTGGATAAAAATATGACTGGTAATGTTGAGTACCACTAAAATCAGCTAGAAGGCGATAATATGACTGTGATGGAATATCCTGAAAAATTATAACTATAACTATTTTTGACATAAATTTTTTTCATTATTAACAATTTAGTTGAGAAAACATTATAAAAATAAGCTTTCAAATAATCTAATATTTACTAAAAACCATTATTATTAAACAAACTTCGATAAAATAAAGCGTGCAGCTATCATCAGCACATTTGGTTTCAAAATCAAACGTGATATGTGAAACAGGATTGTGCGATGAAATTGGTTCATCAAATGCAAGTAGAGGATTAGAAAAACCATCACGAATTCTTAAACCAAGTTCTAAAGCTACACCTTTCTCTTGTGTTGGTGAGCTTTGAATCATATTACCAGATGGTATCCAAGAATTATCAATAGCGCATCTCATTGAATCACCTTTGAAAAAAATTGCTTACAAAATTTAGAAAATAAAATTTTTTGCCTTTTATAAGATTTTTTTTTTTTATGTTCACAAAATTAGAAAATAATGCAATGAAAAATATACCTTCAACTATATATTCACATTTAGTATACATATTTGGTGGAATTGAATTCCAAACAATATACTGATATCCATAATTTGGTAAAGTATCAACTGGACATCGACGACATTCTACAATTAAAATGTGCAAAATTTATTAAATATTGCTTTATTTTTATTAATTTTACTATCTTTATGAAACTTTATGAGTGATAAATTTGACATGGCATGTATTATTTCTACTTGAAAATTACTAGGAGTAAGGAAAATGTTTATTTTGATGCTGAGTAGAATCATGATTTCATTACTTACAATAACTAACGAATTTATCATAATTTTTTCTAAAACTATATGAAAATAATAATACTCCTTACAGACTTATAATTAAATTTATGAACTCATGCTTGTATTGAAATTCGTTTGAATTACTACACGAAATGCTTAATCTGAATATGAGCGCTGAAAAATGTAAACTTTTCATCAAAGAAACATAATGTCTGTAGAACTAAATGTGAAGCAGCAAGTGAACACAAAAGTACGAACCATCACCACGTGAGTAATGGTCCTTTGGACAAAATGTACATTGTCCAGCCGGATTTAAATGCATTCCAGGATTACACTTTGGGCATAAAATCTCTTCACTACTGTCTGGGATCTATAAGTGTTAAATAAAAGATTAGCTGATCTTTTAAACATAAATAGTGATTATTTCTGATAAACATTTTTTTAACCTAAAATAATTTATGTAGTCATTATTTGATACTTTTATCAGTGATTACTAACTTTAACAGCACCACTTAGATCATCTCGACATACACTTGGCTGAACCTTAACAAATATTGTACGTGTTTTACCATTTACGCATGGTTCCAATATTGGATAGTAATCATTTTGTGAGCAAATAGGCCTGTTAGTGCAAAATGTAGATCTCGCACCTTCAAATTTAAGTACAACTGAATAATTTGTCCTTTGATTTTTTATTTCAAATTTTTGAAATTCACTCTGTATTACTAAATATGGAGAATCTTATATTATGATTCCAATTTTGATGGTATAATTTTCAAGTCTCAAAAACTTACGAGAGTATTGAGTTTTAGGACAACTGATACATTGAGCAGAACCAGGAAGACTGTAATAACCAGCACGACATGATCTACATTGTTTTGCTCCAATACCACTATATGTCCCACCAGGACAGTTACTACATTTTAAGACTTGCTGTGAGCCTTTACAAATAAATACTTTAAAAAGCAATAAAATGAATTTATATGCGTCACATATAAGCATTTATTCCACTGCCAAGAAAAGGCTATAGAATCATACTTAATAATATTGGCGAGAAAATTTAGTAAGGAAAAAATTTGCAAATACTTCAAGCCTACCATTTCATTTGCAATGATTTTGAAAAAAAAAGTAAATATTATGCTTAATTTGACGTGAAAATTTTTAAAATTTTACCATATATATCAATATGTGATATTGTTATCACATCACCACTATAAAAAGTATCCAATTGATAGCTGATTACTGCCCAACTGATAACATTATGTCCTGGTTGTAATTCAATTCTATCACGATGCCAGTCACCATCATCATCTGACACTTTCTTATTCAAACTATCTCCAAGCGGTTGTTTCATTCCATAACTAAGAATATAAATTCAGAAATATATTCTTTCTTTATTGATAAAATTCTTTGACATTGACTCACATTACTGTGCTTTTAATTTTGTTGCTGTATTATATTTTTTCCATCATACTTTTTTATCTTTATAGAATTTAAATAATTGCTAAACAAAATTATTTGAATTTCAATTTGTGAAACATATGTACTTGTAATTTCTACACTGCTTGTTTCTCACATCTACATTGAAAACAAGCGTTCGACTATTGCGTGGTAACCGATATACGTATTCAATATAACCAGGCCGTACTAAATCTACATTATAAGTAAGTTTTGACAAACATGGTGTAGGTACATATATTAGTTCGTTGTTCCGTACAATCCAGCCTTTTCTGAAAAATTTAAATTTTAGAATTACAAAACCGCTAATAGCACAATTTATTCATGATATAAATAAAATTTGCCAAGTTATTATCGACTAGAATACAATATATGTGAAAGTAAATTTTTTTAATTATATTTGAGTAATAATGAAGTAATGAAAAATTGTTGTCTTGCCGTGGTGGGCAGCCAGCAACTAATCGCAGATTACTATTTATGCTTCTTTCTGGTGTGATATCAAAATTTTCTATCTCAAAATTTGGTGGAATTTGATCAAAAGTATCAAATCGAATACCGCTGCCCAAACTATAAGTGCCTAAAATTTAAAACCATATAAAGTAAATATAAAGATTCATCGATTTACCACATAAAGTGATTTATCGCAAATAAAAACTTGTTGAAAATGACTCTTTTTTAAAAAAGTTTTCGCTTTTGTAACTGAAATATTTTTCATATCAATCAGTGATAATATATTTTAAAAATATTTATTGAATAATTAGGCATAAGTATTCATGAATGATTAAACAAATAAAGTATGCATAAAACCTTTAGGACAAAGTTGACAACGCTGAGTATTTATATCCAAATAAGTTCCAGCATCGCAAGTAAAAGCTATAACAATTATCAATTACGCATACTTTTTTTTTAAACAATTACTTCGTAATAATAATCATATTTAAATTTGTTATATTTCTGAACTAATTTAATTATTCATTTAAAAACGAATAAATAATAAAAAATAGACTGAATTTATAGAGCATTCTGCCTTTTTTTAGCAAAATAGATATACATGTTATTTGGTAAAATTATGAAAAATAATTTTTGAAGAAAAATTTTTTGCAAAAATTAAAGAAGCAAAACTTTTATTAACTTTATTAAAATCTATGATTGCATTTGATAATTTGTTTAAAAATATTTTAAATATATATAAAATAATAAAAACAGACAGCAGTTAATTCCTCGTTCCGGTAATGGTACTCCAACTTCACATTTTAAATCGTCAATTTTTGGAACAGCAACACGCCATCGTTGACCATTCTCATCACATTTTGTGTATTCATAACGAAAATCTTCCGGAACACATTTTCTACCAAATATATTTGTTGGGTTCCAAATAATTAAAAGTAGAAAGCCTTTAAAAAAATTTTTTTTGAATTATTAATTTTAGTTTATCATTGATAAAAAAAACATATTTTAATAAATGAATACTATTATTTTTGTTTTTTTTCTTTTTAAATTGTGCCAGAACGCTGAAAAAATTGTGTTTTCATTATACTAAATCATTCTAAAGACAAAAATAGTATAATACCGAAATTCATAATTCAATATGAGTGATATTCAATGTATAAATAAGCTGTTCATCACCATGGTACAAATCCAATTTGTTTAATCGAAATAATCGACATTCAACACATCCTTGATGAAGTTTACTTTCAACTTTTTGTTAACTTAATTTAAAGCAAACATTAAAATTTCAAAAGTTTGATAAAATTTATGTAATAAAGTTTATTTGCTTTAATAACAAAGTTTATTCGTAAAATTTCAAAATAATAATGGATTATAATAAAATTTCTTGTGAAATATACTATTCATGTACTAATTTAGTAATACTATTCATATTAAAATTATTATTTACGCAAACTAGTACCTTAATAATCAAGTTGATAATTAAACTAATTATCAATGACAATTTGTTACTTTTTTGTACAGAATAAAACTGCTTATAAATTGAGTATAACAAACTTCCTTATAAGAAAGTGACTTCAAATTACTGATTGTATAATATGAATGGATTCTAAGTTTTGCTTTTAAATATGTAAAAATGAAACAAAAATGTTTTAATAAGTGAAACTTAATGGTATTACAAGTAAACGAAGAAACAAGCATAGACATGCTAAGTAAAAATATGCAAAACAGGCATAAAATTGCCTGCATGAAGGGTGAATACCAAGCAAAATTGATTTTAGGCTTGTTTTCAGTAAATGAGAGTAGTCTTGGACTTGGCCAAGCCTTTATTCATCTAACAGAGCCTAGTGCATGCTTGCTCTTAACAATTCTTAACTTTGTTGCTATTTTTTTGCCACTTCTTTTCACTCTTTCTTAGTGTTATAGAATGAAAACATTTCTAAAATACCTCAGCAAAAAATGCAATTTCTTGAAGAAAAGCTCTCTTTTTTGTTCTTTATTCATCTAAATAATATTAAATATTGTTATGGCTTTTTGCAGTTATAGATAAAGACTGATCACATTTCAGACAAGTCTTTGAATACTTACTACAGTACAATTGCATTAAAATGTATGGGAAAAAAAAGATAATTTATCTCTTAATTAATTCTAAGAACTAACGCAGTCACTCGTTGTAAACTGCAAGTACTGATAATCTGATAATATTGATAGTCTCGGAAAATTGTGTATAATCTGACAAATTATATATGATAACCATAATTTTTCTCAGATTTGATCTTGCAAAAATGATAAAAAATGAATGAATATCAATTTGTTAAAAAAGATATCAGAAATATTAGCTAAAATTTGAATTAAAGTGATAATAGCTTCTTTGTAAATGCAATAAACTTTTGCCATATATGCAATATTTTTACGATAGAAAATTTGAAATTAAAGTTTTCATAATTGTTTTTGTAATATATTCAATTTTTGCATTCAGTAAGCGCATTGCAATGCAAGCTTTGTATGTGATAATTATATGAGTTGAAAGTCACTATTAGTTGATAACTAAAAATTAATTAGTTTTATTGTGATTAAATAATTTGAAAATTAGCTTTATAGTTTTACTTTCATGCTTAATTTTTCCAAATTTAGTCCCTAATCCATTGTGATGTATAATTTCAATCAGAAAGTGTGATCAATGCAATAGTAAATGAAAATTAATCTTAAAAATTTAAGATTTTTAGTGTACTAAAAAAAATTTCAATTTGTAAATATCAAAATTCATTCAAAATTTTGATTATTTTAAACGAAAATATTAATAAGCAGCAAAAAAACTACTTCTAAATCATTTGAATGCACAATCAAAATATGTATGGTACACAATTAACTTTATTCACTAGTAAACATTCTCAAACAAATAACAAATTATTAATGGTCAGTTTTTGAGTGTAATTAATAAAGTGAAGCAAAAAAAGAACTTGAATAAATAAGTACCAAAAAATAAATAAATTGCATTTTACAAGACAGAAATAACTTAGTAATAAACAAATGCATATTTATAATAATATAAATATGACAGTTTTTTAAACAATTTGACGTTTTATTGCAGCAAAAAATTTGCTATTATTGTATTCTTTTGAAGCATTTATCAAATTATAATTCAAAAAAATACATACTAAAGTATAGAATTGAAAAATGAAGCGGAAAAAGTATCGTCTAGCGTCATCACGTGGCAGGGATGTAAAACAAAGCGAATGCTTAAACTGCAAAAATTATTGTGCAAGCATAGGTAAGATTACTTGAATACAACATGCATGGAACTTACTTACTTACTAAATAAACGTTTGTTCATTTATCTATCTATCTATCTATCTATCTATCTATCTATCTATTTGTTCATTTATCTATCTATCTATCTATCCTTTCCTTCCTTTTGCATAATTGCATGCACACTAAATTTTTTATGCACTCAAATTAATCGATCTTGAAAGCAATTCAAATATTTTAAATTTTATTTGCTAAAATTATTCTGCTTGGGTTAATTTTAGCTAAATTATATGCAAATTTTTTATGCTTAAAAAATTGTTTAGGAATTTTTTTAAAAATCTTTTTGCATTTATGTCTGAAAGATATTGATTTTCCAGCATTAAAAAGAAATAAAAGTTTATCATGGAAATTGCATTCAGTCCTAATTAATTTGATACGTATTTAATTAATCTTAATTTTATCTAAATATGATTATTATGCATTCTAGCTGAACTAAAATTATCATTTATTGAAAAATGATGAAAATGCTTGAAGAAATAAATATTTATGCATTTTGGGATAGATATAATAATAATTCTTTATAATTTGCTAATTTTTACCATAAAGTTTTTGGAAAAATAATTTTGCCTTACAATTAATGAAAGAATAATCAATAAGGCAGTTTATTTACTTCTACAAAATGTCAATAATTAATCTTGAAATTGGTTTACAGAGCCAGAAATATAATGAGTAAAATAAAGTAATAGTAATCTATAAATAGTAAGCAAAGTTTTACTATCATCACAAGTCAGACAACAACAATCAAAAGCCAACACAAGAAAATTCAATATAAAAGTCCTGGATATTGGATGGCTTAGCAAGAATATTTCCTCAGTCATCATCTGAAAATTTGAAAATTCTCAATATTTATACATGCTAAAATCTACTCAAACTGAAATATAACGAGTATTGAAAATGGCATTTAATCTTCAAATATCAGCATTCCTTAATTAACTAATTAATGAATTAAATCAATTGCACATACCTGAGTGGATTTCAAGATATCCTCCTCTTCTGATTCCTTTAACACGATCTTCATCCGTATATATATTATCTGTACGTAATTTTAAAAGTGTTCCTTGTACGTGATCCTTATGATTAATTTCTTGAAGTTTTTCATCGGCATTATGCTCATGCAAATATCTCCCATGTGAATAAATATTATGAACCTTAAATAAATTTTTATTTAGAAATTTGCCTACAGAAATTGTTTTCCTCATATAATATCAAGCAGTTCATATTTAATATCAATAATCTGAAATCTCAAATATATAATGATAATGTTGATGATTTGATGACAATTTCAGCATATTTCAGCATTACATTCACTATAATTTTATTCATTTGTTAAATTATGGAATTTATTAATTTATTAAAAAAAATTTTGCTACAATCAATTTATCAATTTCCAAAAAAAATCTTACTGATAAGTTCAAAATGACGAAAATAGCAAAGAAATATGAAAAAGTTTGCTTCATCGCTGTTTTCCACCGATTTCTCTAAGCAAATGATTGACTCGCAATTTTTGCAAGTTACACTGATCCCATTGAAATGAATCACACAGCAAACTTTCAAGCTACTCCTTGCACACACACATATATATATATATATGCATCTTTTTCAATCATAAACAAATTTAAGATCAAAAATTTTGCAATTATAAATTTTACTTTTAAATTATATAGATATAAACTAATAATACTTCTAAATTAGTTAGTCGTATATATAATAAGTATAAATTAATTTATTGCTTCATATTTACTACTAATTTATATATATGTAGTGAAATATTACTTCCATATTACTATATATATAGTAATATGGAAGCATACATATATATTTTATTTTCTTTATTCGTTCCAATTTTTCTATTGAAAACAGGTTATTTACCAACAAGTGTTAAGTGTTATTTGATAAAATTCTGTGTTGTATAGCACTTTCAACAGTCGATCATTTTTATTTTTGAGTTGACTTATAATTTTTGTTGCGTGTACATACTGATGATCATCAGATCAATAATGATCATCAGATCATTATTGTTTTACTCTCAATGACTTCAGTAGTGAACGTATTGGCGTTAAAAGAAAGAATCATACAAAAATGCCTTATTTAATCAGATGAGTTCGCTTTTCCAATTTTACACTACTGCTATTAGCTTATAATGATTTATTTCTTTATCGTTAATTAAAAACTAATAATTTATTGTTGTTAAAAAATGTTATCAGTAATGTAATCAATTTTTTCATATGATAAGATTGATTTAAACTATTGAAAATCGTTTTATAATTCTAAAATTTGTATTTTGTTAAATTGGTATTACTGAAATGAATTTTCTATCTTTTGTTGATAAAACATTTACTGTTTTAAAAATTTGAAAAATAAAAGAAAATTTTTTCTAATTTGCACTAATTTTTGTTCAGTAAATGAAAAAAGCAAATCTTTGAAAAGTGTAATATTGTCAGTTATTTAGCAGAAACGTTAGTTTTTAAGGTAGAAATTTCTTTTATAGCTTGAAAAAAATTCTTAGCAATAATTATTTTGATTTGTTCCAATAATTTGCATAATAAATAATAAGTGAATTATAAATAAAACTTTTTTTATGACAAAAGTTAATTATTATATTTGCTATTCCGTTTAAAAGAATATCTTCTAACAAAAAGCTACTCTCCTTGATCTTACAGCATCTTAATCTTCTTCTCGTCTCAAATACAAATTCAAAATTGTATAATAAAAAAATAAGCTCCTAAGTTTGTTATGTATTTTTCTATCACATTCTCACATGTGGGAAAAAATGTTCAAGCAGTTAAACATTTAACTGTTAAAAAATGCTAGATATATGCTGAAAAAGCTGAATGTAAAACTATGCTGTAAATGTTAAAGTCTGAAACATTTTATTTTGAAAGACTGAATATTTATGTTTTGAAATGATTTTTTACAAATTTTAGGCTTAATTTGAAAGAAAGCAAAACATCAAATTCTCTCATTAAATTTCACTTTCACATCTATATCTAGCAAATTCATAATTTAAAATTTTATCTATCTAGCACATTTTATAATTCAAAATTTAGCCAATGAAGCATAACTGTGAACAAAAATAGAAGACTGAAATAGAAGTTATCTCGTTTTTAATTAGTCAGATTTCAAAAATCGTTCTCTGACTTTATCTCATATTTTATAAAAAGCATTTATTAAAACAAATTTTACAAAATTTAAGCATTTAATAGCTAAAAAATTTTATTTATACGCTGCTATCATTATAATCAGTATATAATGCAGTAATACTATTAATTTCATTTGCATAAAAACAAATAATAATTATAACTGAAATTTGCTCAAATAAATCCAACACATCCCTTAATTTTATGTTACGTTCGTAAAGCAAATACTGCTAACTATTTTGCTTGCATATAAATTTGATGAATTTTTATTTTACTTTCAAAAAGTATAAGCAAAAAATGTATGTATTATTATTGGTGCAAAATGTTTTTACTGCTATTAAAAATAAAAATATTATGAAAAATTGAATTTCTCATTCACAAGTATGGTCAAACTGAATGGATAATTCACTGTTCATAGAAACTGTATGCTTGTCTTAAGTTTAAGATTATTTTAATCAAATAAAAATCTGTATATGCATTTTCACTCTTACATTTTTGTACACGTATGTTACTAAAGTTACAAAAGAATAATATAAGCTAATTTCGTATTTCATATATGCAAAACATGAACAACTCAACTTTTACAACTCTACTACATTCTTCTTTCATGAAAAGCATAGTTATGAGGGATAACCTTTAAGCCTAAATTTAAAATTATTTTTGATAATAATCATTGTAAGATTGGTAAAAACACTTCATAAATAGTCAATTTATCAACATGAATTACTTTGTTTTGACAATTTTACTAGCTAAAAAAATTTTTAAATACGCTCAAAAAAAGGTTTATCTCATTGTAAAATAAAAATTAATCATTTTAATGAAAGCGGAAATTTATAATTATTAAGTATGTTAATAATTATAAATTTTTTTACTCTTATGCAGCAAAAATGAAGTAATCAACTAAACTTCGTGCATTAATATTGGCAGTTATCATTAACTATTACTGAACGCAAATTTAACCTTGAATTTCATTACTAAAAGGTCACATTGAAATTATTACAACATGATAGAATAGGAAAATTAATCATTGATCTTGTTAGATAAAATCAATATCATTATGAATAAAAATAATAATTTTAATACAGCTATTAGTGGGCAAGTGAAGAATAAATGCAGAAGCACTGATAATCAGGATGCACTCAAATAGATTATTTGTAAAAGTGATTTTATGGATTAATTGGGTTGCAATCGTAGAATTACTGAATGATAATCCGTTGCTTTTACTGATATCCTTAGATGGCTTTCGATATGATCTATTAAATGCTACAACTGTACCAAATATTTGGAAATTTGCTTCAGAAAGTATGCTTTCTATTTCGATTTTAACCATGTTTTTAAATTTTTAATAATTTAGTACAAGTTTTGAAATATCATAATAATAACTATAATATAATAATTATTGCTATCACTTCTATTACTTGTGAATACAATGTAAAGATGCAAGCATTAATAATTTAGCAAATAATTAATTTTTTAATGAAAAGGCTGAAGAATTAAAATCAACTCTCAAGCCAAACATGAAAGTATAAATGATTTTCAGCATTAAATCATACTGCCAATGTGTAGTGCACTTGTAAATGTTAGAAAAATCTAATCTATTTTATGAATATTTTTTCAGTAAAAAATTAAAATTTGCAAGATTTTTCAATTGTAAAAGAAAGAATGTATTTTTTTAATGGTTGTGAATGCAAATTGATATCTGACCAATATTATTGAAGCAATTTTAAAAGAATTTTTGAAAAGTTGATTACAAATAATTTAATTTAATTTAATTTAATTTGTATGAACCGTTTTACAGATGCATATTACAAAGGAGGTTGCCGTCCACAGTATCTCTCATTCACAGCACCAAATCATGCATCAATCGCTACTGGATTATTAGTAGAAAGTCATGGCATTGTTGGTAATTACTTTCATGATCGTAGTACCAATACGACGTAAGTATTTGAATTTAATATATATGGAATTATTCATTAAAAATTTGTATCTTTACCATTCAAAACAACACAAATTCTACTGCTTTATTCATTAAACAACTAGTGATTAATTTTATTTGATTGGAAATGTGATGGAATCACTTAACTTCAACTCTTTACAATAATTGAGTAAAAGAACTTTTTTGTCATAATAGCTTTAATTTGAATGATTGATAGATTAAATTACTTCTGAATTATTGCAAGCAATTCGTATTTACAAATATTTCAAGCAATTAACAAGTTCTACATGGGAAATATGCAATTATCAGTGTGGGGATAATAATTAGCATATGTGCCAACTTTGAAATAATAGACTGCAATTAACTGACTAGCTAAAAGTACTGAATTGGTTTTAGTTATCACCACTGGCTAAGTAAAATTAATTACCAGATATTAAAGAGTCCAAAGTTATCACAAAATTTTGCATGTGGAATCATTATTGCATATTCAGAGATTTTTAACAACATTATAATGAAAAATGAAAATGAAATATATTGTAAAATAAAGATTTGAAATTAAACTATATTTACTTTGTAAAGCTTTGATATATTCAATTCATCGCGAAAAGATGGTGCTGTTAATGACTCCTTGGTGGCACACTTTTACAATGGTGAACCAATTTGGTTGACTAATGAACGTGCTGCAAATAATAGACGATCAGCCACAATGTATTGGCCAACAGGCGGTGGCCACTGGCCACCTGAACCTCATAAGCCTACATTACATAGGTAAATTACACATACTTTAACGTACTATACTTGAAAAGTAATTTGTGTTTGATACTTTAGAAGAATAAATTTCATTGTTTGCCATGAATAAATTTTTATTTTTAGAAAGATTCTTGAAAAACTATTTAAAAAATGTTTCAATAATTTTATATATTATTATAGACTTTTTCAAGTTTTTACGAATTTTTTCTGCAGTTTCAATATAATAATAGCAATAATAATGTGTAATTTTTTGAAAAATGTACTAAACATTTAATCAATTGCCTTTCATGCAAGAATATATTCAAATTTTTTATCAAAGTTTTAAAAAAGCTGAAGTAGAACATGGATGGCATACAAAAATTTGTCTCAATGGATGGTTGACTTTGATGAAATTTTTGATTTGTTTACACGTAAACAAGATCCGTACAATTTTGTAGCATGGTAAGTTGAATTTTTATTTTGTGTATTCCATTTTAAAACGAATTAATTTTCACAATTTGGTAAAAAATTAAATTTTAATTTAATAACTTTTTTGACCATTTATAATTTTTATGAGTATCAAAATTGAACAAAATTTGGCTCATTAAAAATGCTAGAAAATGACTAATTTAAAAAGCCATTATGTGGTATTTTTAATAAAGCAAAATATAAGTTAAAGAAGACTGAAATTCTTTTTTGTAATTAAAGGTATATTTCTGAACCAGATCACGTCCTCCATTCAAATGGATTTAAAAATGGCAAACTTGAGCAAAAAATGCGAGAATTGGATTTATTGTTCAAATATGTTAGAGGAAAATTAGAAAATGAATTAGAACTTTTTCAACGACTGAATATTATTTTAACTGCTGACCATGGACATGCTCAAGTATAATGTTTTTATAATTACGTCAACATCAGCAAATAACGCATTTATTGCTAAAATAGTTCTTGTTTTTTTCCATTAAAAGTTCTAAAAGATATCTATAAAAATAAGCTCTAATTTTCCTTACCAACTGCAGTTGACAAATATCATCAAAATGTATGTTACCATTAAAAATTCATGAAAAGTTAAAAAGAACTTCAATGAAATATGAAATGACTTCATTGCTGTATAATTCATTAACTGAATTTAAGATGTTTTAAGTCTCTAAAAATTGAAAATAAAAATTTAAGATTAAAATCTTGAGATGTTTTAAAATTAAAATTTAATTTAATTTAATTTAAAACTTTAAGTAATCTGAAAGCATATTATTGATCAAACTATACTTTTGTTTTTATGATAAATATTAAGTAAAACAGCCATATTAAATGTCAATTCTTATCAAAAGCTAGTGAAAAATTGTCAGTTCAGAAAAACTCTTTTTTCAACAAAAGAAATTTATATTAGTTTCAAGCATTTCTCATCATAATTATGCCATATTTTCACTTATCACTTTGGATAGTCATTCAAAAATTTTATTGTCTGTTAAAGGATGAAAATTGTAGATTGAAAAAAGTTCAAATGTTTTATGCATATCTGAAGTGATCGGAGATGAAGATGTTATATTCGGAGATCAAATGATTTATACTAAAAATGCTGATCAGAAAGAAACTATATATACCGTTCTTAAGAATGCCATTCAAAAAGGTCGTTACGATATTGATGTGTACAAAAAAGAAGTAAATTCTTATTTTATATAATTTTTTCTTTTGATTTCAAAATTTTATAGCATAGAGTTTAACTAAATTCATATAATTAAGAAACGAAAAGTAAGACAAATAAAATGCAGTTATTTTTATTAAAATGCATTTGGAAATCTTTGTTTTTGATTAGCTTATCATATAAATTTTGCAAAAACTAATATTCTAATAAATTATCAATGCATGTGTTTAGTTCACAATGAAATAATTATCGGTAATATATTTTTTAAAACTGAAACTTTTCACTAAATAAAGTAGTTATTAATAATATGTTTTTAGGATATACCAAAAATTTTTGCCTATTCAAACAATGATAAAATTGGTGATATAATAGCTGTACCACGATCAGGATACAATATTCGCCTTCACTGTTCTCATAGTGTAAGCAGTCATTATTTTATTCATCTACCAAACAATTATTAATACCAAAACAGTAAATAACGACAAGTTGAATGATTAAATTTAAATTAGGGTCAAAATGATAAACAGCCTCTCCATGCTTCAAGTCATGGGTTGGATCCAAACCATTGGACTATGAAGTCGGTATTGGTAATGAAAGGTCCAACATTAAAGCAAAACCACGTGGTAATTATATCATGTTATTAAACTTGAATAGTTTTATTCAAATTCATCAAGATTTCTAGTAGCATATGATTTTTCACTCATAATATTATAACATTTACTTAAAAAACGATTGAAAATTAATAACTTCCACAAAATATACTAAAAAGTCTAAAGTTAAAAAAAGTTTAAGATTGATGCAACGGCAAACAATATCGACTTATATCCATTAATGTGCCATATTTTGGGACTAATCGCAGCACCAAACAATGGTAGCTTAGAAAATATGCTTGAAGTATTAAGACCAAATATGGCGATGAATAATTCTCTACTTGTCACTGAAACTGAAGTTGCTGAGTTTCATTTACGTAAATAAACTGAAATTCTAATCAGTAATAGGCAATTTTCTTTTTTGCTTAAATTTTTTATATTTTTTGAAATTCAAAACGATTACAATTTTGTTGATTTTATTCAACTGTTTCATTCACGATGTGTGATTATTACTGAAATATTAATTAATAGCTTGCTTTTCTTTTCATTTAACAAAATTTTTTAATCAGAAGTAAGCAAGCAAATAAAATTAAAATTAATAACTTGACATTTTTATGTATTATTTCCGAAAAAAAAAGGCTTACAAAACTATTTGCAATGATTGATAAAAAGTTGCCAGTGCAAATAGTTTTGTAAGCTTGTAATTTTTGTTGTACTAGTGTTTGATAGTTTTCTTCTGTACTCAAGCTAAAATAATAGCTTGCTCAGTTGTAGTAGAAATTAGAAAAACTGCATATTCATTGCTTATTTCTGTACAACACATTTAGTTCATTTCTTCTTACACTAAAAAGTTGAGCTTTATGAGTACATTTGCTGTGAAAAATGCTTAAATGAACTAACCAAACGATTACAGTTCATATTTTTTATTCAATATTTAATTTCAGTTGCTAATTATAATTTTGTGTGGTGCACCGATGATCATATTTCTAATATTTGTTATCATGCTGTGTTGGAAACAGGTAAGTGGACATGTAACAAAGAAACGTAAGTATCATCCACTTTCTGGCAGATGTGATGATATTGTTTCATATGTTAATAATTCACAATATGAAAATCATAATTTGGAAGAGATATTATAAAATTATCATTCTTTCATTGAAATCTGATTTAAATGAGTTGCAATTGAAAAAAACTGTCTGTATAATTTTTATTCAAAAATTCGTCAAAACTGCTAGTTTCTCAATTTATTAATTTATATAAAATTGAATTTGAAAATTTCATTTCCTTTATTTTAATTGCAACGCTTATAATTTTTATGCATTAGTTTTTTTCGAATGTTTGCAAATAAATTTTGTATACGCTAACTCAAGCATTATCAGCTGATGCTTATCTATAGTTTGTTGAAATATTTTGATAAGAAATGAAAAATTTCCAAAGATACGAAAAGAAAATATTGTTATCAATTTGAAGTCCGTTATCAATTTAAATTTCGTACTGCTTGAAAACTGAAATTATTATATATTGAATGAGATGTAAAAATTGCATTTATTATTATTATTTTCAATCACTACTTGTAAATCTGCAATAATAGTATAAGCAATATAATAAGATTCTATAACAATTACAAATGATAATTTTACCATTAAATTTACGTAAACTACGTGATAAAACCTGAAGAGCAATACAAAAGTAATAAAGACGATGGTTGTATTTGAAAAGAAACATTTAATTTTCGTCAATTACTGTTCTACTTGGCAAATGCAACACAAAAGTGAAAATAAAAGTTAAACTACATTTAACTTCGTTACAATTTTCAAATTTCATACAAGTAATTTCAGTAGTTACTTTAACTTTCAGGTAAAAATAAGATATTTATTAAAATTGATAATTCAGCAGAGAACAACTTAATGCAAATTTTTGTGGCTTACATTTAAAGCTTCATGCATCAGGACATAGTAAAGATATTCTGAACTTAATTCAACAGATGCCTTCAGAGTAGAATTCCACGTTAAACTGCTACACGTAATGTGAAAAGAATGCAAGACAAATTAACATATAGTATTTTTACTGCTAGTCATGCAAACTTCCAAATAATGCAAAATAAAAAATTCCATATTTACAGAATCAGTTATGACAGATATCAAAAATGTCACTCATATCAATAATGGCCAACAACTTTTTTCTTACAAAAAAAATTTTTCTTTTTATTTAATTATTATTCACAATAACTTTCCATTCATTCCGTCATAGCTTTTATTTTTTCACTTCAATCAATAATTATCGGGGTTTCTTTCCGCAATTTCACTACTTCAATTAATAACAATGCTAAGAACAACAATCAATGTTCAGCTCAATATAGTACATATCATCACTGCATTTGTCTATACATTGTGATTTCGTGACAGATCGTAGCACAACGCAACTCATCTATAATCGTAACAGTATATCTTTATTAAATATATATTTGAATGAATTTTCAAGCTACGTGAAAATAATACGAAACAAGGAGATTATCTAAGATATATGTAGATATCTATCGATATTTATATCTATATAGATATATAAATATATATGGATATACATCGTCGCCCTATTGGAATTTACAGGCGTGTAAAACTTTTCTTGGTTGGTGATGAAAATTGGACTTGTCAACATTTGATTGTTTTCATCTTTACATTTATCAGGTGTGTGTCTTACTATCAAGCGTTGAGTATTTTATTCTCATAAATTAATATGCTTTTATCTCCCCCCAAAAGAAAAAAAGAAAAAACTCAGCTCATTTTGTAAAAAATGCATTATAATCCTTTTTCTTGTGTCTTTTGTGCAGCTATTTAGTAAATTTTACTATACACCTTTATTTTATGTTTGTTGTTTGTTTTGAATTATTTAAAAAATAAAAAATAAAAATAGTTGAATTCAATTTTGGAAAGGATTAGCAGCTTTTTAATATCAAAATTTTAAGCAAATTTTCATGCAAAGGAAATTTTTCACTGCACCGTTTAACATTTGAAAGTCAATTGCTGTAATGGTTTTGCATTTTAAAATTTGCGAGCTAAGAGTAACTATGAATTATTTGTTTAAACAATTGAATAATTGAGTAAATATTTGTTTATTCACAATGATAACAAATTATTTTTTCAGTTATGCATTGGTGCATGCGTCGCGTAAGACACTGAGCACAGTAAAACCATCACTTATCACTGAGTGGACTGATAACAGCACCGGTGAGCAGCCAGTATTTCCTGATGAGCATTCAGCGGAACAGTTTCTTGCATTACTTGATGGCTCATTTCTGGTAGCATATGCTGTGGTTCGTGTTTCTTTTCCTCACTCTTTATGATTTTTATTTTTCAATTTGAATTTTATATGAGGAATGGTAATTTACGTTACAGAATCTAGTTAAGAAGATATTCAGCTATGATATTTTTTCACAAATCATTAACAGCAATTAATGTTGAAAAATTTGTTTCAAAATTCGATCACTGCGCAGTGAGAAGTAATAGTTTCTAGGGTCTTTACTTAGGTGGAACGTTAGGTGATCATTATGATCCGACAAAGGTGCTTGCTTGCGGTATGTGGGCATCTGCAGTTACTGTAAGTTCATTGAGTTATAATAATTTATGCTGTTTTTGCTGTTTGTCTACGATTATCAGAGAAAATTACCTCATAAACAAGGGAATGCATGATTATAAATTGTTATGTACAATAACACACTTTCATAATGTAAGGTAACCGTTACTGTAGATTCTTTCTAGGTATTTTTGTTTGGAATATTGAAATGGTTGCCATTCCATTCACCAGCGTTTTATGCATTAACGTGGATAGCATGTGGCTTATTTCAGTCTGTTGCCTGGCCGACAGAAGTACATTTTATTCTGAAATTTTGTGCTAGAAATTGTTTTATTCATGAGCTGAGTATTTGTGGTGTAATATCAATTTTAAATGATATAAATAAATTAGTTTTCTACTACTTACTTATTTTGTCAGTACTGAAAGGTTTTTAAACAAGCTGGTGTGGAACCATAATTTCAAGTTATCAATATAGATCTATGTTCTTTCTAAAAATTGAATGAAAGTGAACAAAATCCTCACTTCAATTTTTTATAAAATAGAAATAATTTAATTACAGATATCAATTATGGGTAGCTGGTTTGGGCATAATAGTCGTGGTGCTGTGTTAGGTCTTTGGTCATCATGTGCTTCAATTGGAAATATAATAGGTACATTGGTCTCATCACATACAATACAGCTAGGATACGAAGTAAGCTAATTAATTTTTATAAATCTAGATGTCTACATTTTTTTGCAAAAGCTTTTTTAATTGTGTATTTAACATTTTGTCGTTCGACTCATGTTTTTCACGTAAATATTATATCACATTGTTTAAGATATAATTTTTGTTCATATACGACTGTAGGCTATTTTTGACAGTCGATTGATAAATTTTTATTGAAATTTATTTTCACTGTTTCCAAATTTCAGTATTCGTTTGTAGCAAATGCATGTTCGCTTTTCTTCGGAGCATTTTTCATTTTCTTTTGTCTCTCACCGCACCCTATTGAACATGGTATTTTATAGCATTGTTTTCTATAATGTACTTGCTCTTCTAACACTTTTATCTTACGCTCATTAATTATCATTTTTTTAATTACGAGAGAAAACTGTAAATTAGTGAATAGCGTAAGTGAATAAATATTATTAAAACTAATATCCATTTACTGCCACTCACTAATCTATTAGTGATTATGTAGCTATTGTAATGTATTATAAAGCATCAACCACATGAAAATTCTGCTGTGAAACTTGGTTGGTTTTTTGGTTTGTTAGTCGTATACTGAATTGAAAATTAGTTCAAGATCATTTTTTCAAACTTAATGTAAGTTTTAATTTGCTCAGTTCAGGGCGAGATGCTGTAATATCTGATACTAATGATGCAGAAACACCAAAGGCAATCAGTATTTTCCGTGCTTGGTGTCTTCCTGGTGTTCTTGCCGTACGTTTTCCTACAGAATTAGATCATACTTTACTTTTTTCCCATTACTTGAAAAACTGCAGGAAACTTAACATTTTTATTTTGTTACTTTCACATATTTTTAAGATCATTTTGGTTGTTGGTTGAACAAATGATATATTTCAGTATTCACTAGCTTATGCATGTCTTAAATTAGTCAATTATTCCTTATTCTTTTGGTTGCCTTTCTATCTTCATGCGCATTATGAGTGGGAAGAATCTGTTGCTGATGCTTTCTCGACCTGGTTCGATTTGGGTGGTATTATTGCTGCAGTTCTTATAGGAATTGCTTCTGTAAGTTTATGAACTTTTATCAAAAAGTATTCAGCAGCAATATCTACGAATTTTACAAACAAAATTTTGCTTGTTATTATGTGCGTGTTGTTTCAGGATCATTTTTCATCACGTACACCAATTTTAATATTTATGTTATTCTTGTCAATGGGTTCTTTATTTATTTATGCTAGTAAGTTTTGCTTATTCTAGACGATTTTATTACTGTAATCAGAAACTGTAGTAACAATGCCAGTTTGGAAAGTATTTGTTTTTATAATATTTTTAGTACTTTTATATCTTTATGGGTGTTGCGCATTCAAATATTGTGGTAACTTTACTGGAAAAGCACAGTAAAGATAATGATGAAGTTAAGTTTCAGTCTGTAGAGCAATCATGCAATTTTTTTTATGAAGTAGACTACTTTCTAGATTCACCGAACGATGTTTTGGTTAATTCATTTCTGATGGCATTGACAGGGTTTTTTGTTGGAGGACCATCTAATCTTATTTCGTCTGCGGTAGCTACCGACCTCGGTTATCTTTTCTGTTGAGCTGCATTAACAAATAATGCAAGAGAACCATTTAGTCTGAAAAATAATGCATATCTAATAAAAGAAAAAGGTTTTAGGTGAAGCGGGAGAAATCAGAGGATCAGCAAGAGCGTTAAGCACAGTTACGGGTATTATTGATGGGACTGGTAGTATTGGAGCAGGAATCGGTCAGCTTCTCATTCCGAAAATTGAAGCATCATTTGGTTGGATAGCTGTTTTCTATGGCTTCATTGTTATGGTTAGTAATATGACATTTTATGGAAGGATGAACGGAAATTTTTATTTACGAATTTTATGTTAAAAACTGTTTTAACTCCGTTCATATTGCAAATTGAATTGGAATTAAAGCATTTTTTTAATTTTATGAATTGTAGATGTTCTGGGCAATTCTGTGTTTGATACCATTGTTATGGAAAGAATTAATTAGCAGATCACGTCCTCGTTACGTACATTTACATACAGGTAGAAGCGAGGATTCATCAGAATCTTATTCTGATAACATCAGTGATTCAGGTATAGCTAAGGTAGAAGCAGCAATAGGAGTTAGGCATCGTAATTCGCCAGATAGTTAATTTATTTCAAATCCAGTAATGTTCAAGTTTTAATTCTAATTACTGGAATTCGGAAATACTAAATTTCGTTTTAAAATTCGCATCTCATTATTACTCAACAGACATTTTTTGGTTATCATGAAGTGCCAAGCTTATCTTTTTTGGTATATTTTTATATCTTTTTAAGTGATTATAAAAAGTTTTTTAAGTGATTATAGAATTTAAATCTTACAATGTTGTAGTACTAGGTGGGCAAGTGTAATATGCTAAACAAGCATAATGTGTTGTACATTGTATTTGATTAGAGTCTGACACTTCATTTTTTCAATAAAATTCGTTTCGTCTTGTCAGATTTACATTGCTATATCTTTACGCCAGTAATATTCGAGAACATACGTGTACAAAAATGTAAGAGTGAAAATGTATATAAACAAATGATGCAAAGTAGTAAGTAATTTTACTAGTGATGCAAGCCATGTATATAAAACAAAAATGGCAGTGCGCATAAAACTAATAGTATCAATATGTTACTGATAAACTATATATTAGAAAGGCTGTTAACACAGTATGGAGAAGTAAAGTATGTTATAGACTATAATTATTTTTTAATAATATAAATGTAGTAGCATAATTATTGCTTTTCATATAGAAGAAATGGATCGCAAGCCTTTTCTAGATAAGCAATATATTTAAGAATATTAATAAGTGTGTAATGTTTATTGAATAAGTTCTTCGTTCGTTCACGTGGGCCAGACTGCATCATTTAGTCGTTGACTGATCAGTTGTTTGATTGTTAATCGATTGCTCAGTATTCGATTGTGGTTTTTTTTTTCTTCCGTGAAAGTAAAAATGAGTAATAATTGTACGAAAAAATATTTGGACTGGTTGAAGTAATCATCTTTAAATGGATGTTGATATGATGATTACTTGAGACATATTGTAGCATGTAAAGCAACTGGTTTATGTTGCCCAACGAATTTTTTCTCAGCTACGAGTCCATAATATAGACCAGATGCACAGAATGAATCCTTCAATTAAAAGATTATAAGTATCACTCGTGGTTTTTAAATAAATTCATAACAAGAAATTATGTCAGTAAGGTTATTTTTATATTTTTTTAAATTAAATACTTAGTTGGTATGCATTAGTACCGGAATCATTGATACGGTTTAGTATGTCAATGTTAGTAATGCTTTCAGTAATGAACGAGTTTGATGATATATTATGAAGTTTTAAGAATTGTTATTACTGCCAAGTATCATTTTTTCAGATTGCATTTTTTTATAAAAAATAAAGTTTGTTTTTTGTATCAAATAATGAATGACTAACTTGCTGCATATGAATTAATCTAATAACAAAAACTTGTGTCTAACTTACATGTCTGAATAAATCGCTCAATTTTTCATTGTACAATACACGATCAGCCCAGGCTGGGCATAAGTTTTTGTTGAATTCTTCTTTGCCGGTTGCTTTGTTGATGCCATAATGACGTGACGGCTACAAATTTATCAATTTTATAATTTTTACGTATTTTCAAGTAAATGAGTAATTTGTGTTTCATTCATTTACATTCTAAACTCTTTGACTCTTGACTAGTTAATTGATCTCAAAATAATTACAAATTGATTAATTATATCAAGAATAAAAATTAGATCAATGTTCTTAATATAAAATTTTACAGAAATATAAAAACACTCATTAGTAAATTCACGTATACTTATTCGCGAATCACTCTTGACATGGTAGAAGTTGACTATATAAATTCACCTGGAAAAATACGGATTCTTCTAGTAATTTGCCCCCAAAAACAACCAATGCAAGTTCTCCGTTGTATTTCTTGACCATTTGACCTCTACCAAGACGGAAGAACCAATCATGAATAGAATGAAGATCAAAACGATGACTTTCCACCGTTACAATACTCTTTAACAAAATATTACAGTTTATTAAAGATTTGACAAAATTGTATAAACTTTATTTGTAAGAACAAACTTTATTTGATCATAGAAGAAAGAGAAAGATATATTTACTCACATTATAACTCATGTATGGTGGCATAATTTAATCAGTTGGTCAGATGAAAAAAATCGAATATTGTACAGATTTTCAGTGCTAGTTTCTCATCAATTAATTTGATAAATAAAAACATCTAAATTTTAGTATTCCAAAAAAAAAAACTAAAACAAATTTTGCAATTTTAACATGTATAAATTGTTACAAATAAAGACCGATGAAAATAGTTCATCAAATTTTTTTTGTTTGCACTCATTTATTCATGAATACTTTTTCAAAAAAGTATATGCTAATTTTATTTTCTTAAAAGCTTTAAAGTTAATTTATAAAATTACTTACTACTTTACTGATTTATATTGTAATGGATTGGTTTGAAAAGTAGTAATAAATTGAATCTGTTAAAAATACTTCTAAAAAATTAATTCATCGTAAAACACAGTTGATAACTTACTCTGCCATGACGATCACGTTGTTCAATCCCTTCCAGTTTACCATCTGAACTCTTTTTTGCATAACTAGTTGCTCTTTGAGTATCAGCCATATCCTTTTATTGCATAATTTTAATCAGTAAAACAAAAATGCAATTACAGCTTAAATTATAAATCAAAAACTTCAAACTATAGAATTAAACTTTGGAATCAATCATAAAAAAACATACGCTAAGTAATTGTGTTTCAAATAACTGAGCATTGAAAGCACCAGCAACAAGAATAGAATCATCTTTTAATCCTTCTGATTCAATTCTGAAAATCAAAGAAATCGCACCACAATTTATAAATTTATTTCATTTAAACAATGTCTAAACAGATCTTTTTTAAACTTTCATATGTACAATATTAGCTCTCACATGAAAAACTAAAAACAAAGTAAATAACACTGACAAAAAAAAATTTTTGCAGTTTAAAAACAAACTCTTTAAGTAAAATATCGATTTGATTTTTTCGCAGTCGCGCAGCTTTGGTAGTTTCAGGCTATAATATAATTTGTTAATTATAAAATTTGAAACCCCTCAAAATCCGTAAACGTAGGCAAGTATAAAAATTTAATTTTGCGAATGCAATAATTATCAAAAGTAGCTGCGAATAATATTTTATGAGAAAATACAAAAAAACCAAAATTACTTATTTTTAAGATATAAAATTTTGTTTAGCAATAAATTACTTGTTCAACAAGTTCTTTCACATCTTCAAACGGCACAGTATGCAAGCTAAGATTCACAAAAGTAAAATCACGACCATAAATGCGAAACCGCGACATTAAGTAACCACTTTGTACCGCTTTTTCTGTCATTAATTTCTCGCTATTATTACGCTGAAACTTATTGATATAAATTCAGTTTACATTATGATTTTAGAAATTTACTACCAAGTAATAACTTTTGTTTGAGCCAAAAGTAACTGCGAAGACAAGTACGAATATGTTAGAGGAGCGGAAATATACCAACATAAAATTATTTGTAATTAAATGAAAAATTAACAAAGACAAAAATATTTTCTGCAATTCTGATCTATTTTTGGATTAATTCAAAATAATGCATGATTATTAGCACAAAAACCTTCAAAAATACCCATACATGAAAATCTTTTTCAGAGCGTAACGAATAGTTAGAAGTCGAACTAGAAGCACTACTAAATGTGCTAGAAATAAAACCATCACATTCTCGAGCACCAATATCATACTGATGACCGGGACGAAGACTTTTATAACCAGTGTTACTGTAGCGATCAAAAGCTTCAATTTCTTGATGATTCCGAAATAGGTAAACTGACCCAAGACCCTAAGAAATAATTCATTTAGTTGCTCAACAATTAATGATTACAAGGTTTTTGAGTTTGCTAAATATTTTAGAAAATATATCATTACATTTCTACATAATGTTTGATACTGCTGAACATAGCCAGAAAGTTACAAATTTAGCATATTAAGGATATCACAAATAATAAGCTCTTTAAATTAATTATTACTTGTTTTTTATAAACGATGAATAATAACTTCAAGAACTTTCATTTTTACTCGTTGTATTATTATTTCTCGTAAATTTCAGAAACTTAAAATCAGATAGTTGCCAAAAACTTTGTGAATTTTATTTGTCATTTTTTTTTCAAAACATTATTTATTTTTTTAGTTTACTTTAGAGGTCATGCTTTGAATAGTTCACACTACCAAACATATTATTGTATCATTTGCTATTTTGAATCTCCTAAATGTAAACTAATACAAATGGATACAATAATCGAGCAACCAAAATGGTTAAGAATGCAGTGATTTTAAACTTTTTATTACTAAAAAGAAATTTTCTACTCTTTTTGCTCAAAAATAGGATATCAATAAAACTAAATCATTTATGATCAAAAATAAATGAATAAATTATTTTAAAACCTTGTTATATAAAGTTAAAAGTATGAAGAAAGTCGTAGTATCATTTCATCTTATAAAATTACTAAAAAAGAACTTTATATCAAACATTATAAAATAAAATCCAGTTAAGTTAACCGTAACCAATTTTGATTACTGTCTTCTTTAAAAAACATTTTAACCAAATAATAATTAAAAAATCTGTTTTACTCCTTGTAATCAGCAATAACTTTTGAAAATTACTGTTTCACGTGTATCAAAATATGAACGACTTGTTTTGAACTGATTTTGCATTTCAGCAGCATCGTATAATAAGCTAAAAAAAAATACATATTTTGCACATTAAGAAAATTACGTTCACATTAAAAGGTATAATCATTAAAAAAATAATTACAATAAGCTAAATTTGTAATGAGTAAAAAAACTCTTGCAAATTTTTAAAATGTTCATAATTAGAAAAGTTTAACTACATTTATTTAATTACATTTTCTAAATATTATGCATAGTTTTATTGTTTTCATTTTTAGAGACAGTAGTTTGATATTTTGATATTTACTTACTGCTATCATATTACTAAATAATGCTATGCAACGGTAACTAATCATGTAAAGTGAAGATCACATTCAAAAATATACGGAATATTAGTATTATTCATTTACTATAATTTAAAATGGAGCGAAACCTTTTTAGAATTTTATTTGAAAGTATATCAGGATTTTCAGCACTGCGTAATCCTTGTATGTGTACGATAGCAAATTCTGGCTTCTGCTCCCAAATTTCTTTGGCAACTTCTGCGCACCAATCTTGTAATGCATCGTCCTGAATACAAAATTTCATTTTTATTCACTTTTATTTTCAGACATTTATGATAATGAATAAAATATAGTAAAATTTTAAAATCGTTTCATTTGAAACAACAAAAAATGCATTCAAAAGTGTTATAGTAACTATTTCTTGCTAAAAAATTAAATCTTTTCATTGATGACTTCATGATTTTTTTCTAATTCATTTTTGTAATGACTATTTATTTCTAATTCATTTTTGTAATGAGTATTTACTTCTAATTCATTTTTGTAATGAGTATTTTCTTCTAATTCATTTTTGTAATGAGTATTTTTTTCTAATTCATTTTTGTAATGAGTACTTTTTTCTAATTCATTTTTGTAATGAGTATTTTTTTCTTTTGATATGAATTTCTTTTTTTCATGTTGTAATTAAATTTTGTACTTATTTGTATGAAAATAGAAAACAAAATATTTTATTTTTGGTTGAAAGGATTTATTTGTTTAGAAATTTAACAAAAAAACAGAGTAATTGTTTGCAGTCATTGAATAATTTGCATAAATCATTCCAACCAAAAATAAAGTGCAGTAACCATTTTGTATTCACTAGCAAATACATTGGTATCAAAAATTTATGAACAAAATCACGAGATTTTGTTTACAATCATGTAACATGATTAATTTTATTTTTTAAACATTACTCGCATTTTCAAAATTGTAAATATTGAATTCAAATACTTTTTTAATTTCTATCAAATATTGATTATATTTTTAGTGATTTCAATAGATTTGATATATTTTATGCCTGTTCTATTAGATGGAATATGACTGAAGAAATCATTTGGATTTATTAGAATATTAACAAAAAATAAATTTTTTTACGATTACTTGACATCATTTTGATCTGTATAGACTGATAGAAAAGCTATTATTACATTTTTTTGGCAAATTATAACAAATGACGTTTAGAGGGATATACAAAAAGAGGTCTAAAAACAGAACGAAATAAAAATTAAAAAATTAATTCAACTGGAAAAAGTTTCATTGTTTAAGAATTAAGTACAAAATGAATAAACTTTTAATGTCTGAAATGATTGGGATGGCAGAAAGAAGTGATTTTAAAAAATTATCATTTATTCTACTGAATGAATTGCAAACTTTATTAAACTTATTAATATCTGTATAGTCTTACTTTGGCGTTGCTTGATTTCTGGTTTTATCTTCAAAAATGTGGTCAAAATATCTTAATAGCTGAAATCAAAAAGATTAAAGAAAAGACTTAGAATCTAATTTTGTTAACTTTTAATAATTCGGGCGCAAATTTGATAATTAATATTTCTAAACAGTTTGTGATAATAATCAAAATTTGATATTTTTATCTCGAATTTGAAATTTTTTGTCCCTGATATTTTTACCTTTATTACCACGAATTTATTTATTTGTTACAATTTTTTGATTTCGAGTTAAATTTTTACTTGCTATAAAACTGCAAGTGTGATTGCTGTTAAAAGTTTTGTTTTGACAACTATAACACTTTTTTGTATTCAAAAATAGAATTGCCAATTTCAGCAAAGCACAATAAATATAAAGACTTAAGTACTTAAGTACTATCGTTAGCTGATCATAAATTCGTGCATAAAACTGCAACAAATTATCATAATTTTTAAAGAAAAAAGAAGTCATTTCGCACTTCTTAAAGATTCCCCAATGGCTATGGCTAAATTCAAAAATTACGTCGGTTATCTGGCTATTGATAAAAAAATAGCTTTTGATAAAATGAAATAGAGTTGAGCCGAAGCAGTTCAGAATTTTTTATTATATTACATTTTAGAATAGATAAAAATATGAGTTTCTTCAGGATTTATTTATTTTAATATCTTTTTTTTTCAGTACTTTCTAAATTTTCTAAGCCCTTTATGATCAACAAATGGAATATTTTCAATTGAATTCCTTACATTTTTTTCAAATTTGAAATTTTCCACTATTATTTATGCAAAAAAAAATTTGAAAAATTTCAGTATTAACGCATTTTCATTCTTTTTAGAATGAAATGATAAATTTTACGCAATTCTTTGAGATAATTCTGATAAAACTTTCAAGAAATAACCAAGTATTTGATTAAACAGTAATTGCAATTTCAGGATAAAACATATTGTAATTACTATTGCAAGAAGAAAAATTGTACAATACTAAATTCCTTTTTTAGCCAGTTTTTACTGATAATACCGTAAAAATTGTTTAAAAACATGTACAAATAATAGCTTTTTTTTGATTGAGCTTTAAAAAATTATTTTTTACTTCAGAATAAAAACTCAGCAAATTGTTGATTTAGTAACAAATTTATTTTTCATAGCAAACTCTTCTTAATAAATGCTTCTTTTGCACTTCAAGTATTAGTCTTTATTCCAAACAAAAATGCAATGAACGCTGGCACTAAACGCTTAATGAAGCATTCGCAATTCGTAATATCATTCATTGTTTGCACAGAATACAAAGTAAACTAAAAAATAAATAAGTAAATGAATGAATGAATGAATAAATAAATAAATAAATAAATAAATAAATAAATAAATAAATAAAAGAAATGAAAAAGAGTTTTTGGAATGAAATGAAGTCAATTTTTATTCCTTTCGTTCGATGCTAAAAAGTATAGAATTTAAATCTTTTTTTTTTCTACTTTTGCATTTCAGAAAATTTTTTTATGCAATTGACTATTTGAACGTAAAGTTTGCGAATAATACAAAAACTAACAATTGACTGCTAAGTTATAAATTTTTAATCATTTGTCAACTTCTGTTTGTGTTTAATCTCAAATACCGGTTTTTTTTCTTCTTCTTCTTCTTCTTGTATTACAATAGTAGTAATAAAGTCTAAGGACTTACTTCACTTCTAAAGTTTTCAAAAAAGTAATTAACGATAAGTGAGCTAACTAATTACATTTGAAAAAAGACTACAATGCTTAATTTGACCTCAAAAGATTTATGTCTTACAAATAATAAAAAGATGAGTATATTTAGAGGAAAATCATGTAAACAACATTGTTGTTTAAATTAAAACATTACGGCTAATTTTCTTTTAACTCTTTGAATTAGCACTATGCATAATGAAAGGAATGTTATGCAATTGAGAGTGTAGTGTTAAGAAGAAAATTAGCATAAAGTAATTATTTTGTGTTAAATATCAAAGAAGAATTCATGAAATGAGCAAAAGCTCTAAAAATTGTAAATAAATTAAAATTGCAGAATGTTATAGTTTTTATAAATTTGACATACGTTTTCAGTAATCGTAGACACATCACCCGTTACGGTAACTTGCTTTATGTAATCCGGCATTTTGTATTATGGTTTTTTGCAACAAAATCAATAGCAGTTTTATCAGCAATTGTCCTGAAATTATTCACAAATACTTTTGATTTTAAGTAAATGATGCTAACAACGATATAAGCATCAAATGGATTATTCGTAATAACTTGATCAAGCTAATTTTTATTTGTGTTTACATTTAATATGGAAATTTTTAAATCAGTTCGATAATTTTGTAGTTTTGATAAATTAAAGTTTAAAAAAAAGCTAGTCAATATACTAAATATAATAAATTAGACAAAAATAGATAAAATTAGTGAGCAATTTGTCGTATCAAATTTCGCTTTTGATATATAAATCAGCTTAAATGATCTGAAATCATTAAAAGTAACAAGCCAAACAAACTATAGTATTTGTATACATCAGTAAATAGAATAATAAAATATTCATGTACTTCTGAATGGACTAAACTGAAGTGATGTGAACTGAACGAATGAAAAATCAGAAAATGAACAAGACTGGTTTGAAATTAGTCAGTCCAAGTTTGGTTGAATGCACAAATAGGATGAATGCAATGCATTGATTTTTAATATCATTATTAATGTATTTTATAATAAATAAATAGTACAAAAATTGTTATAACTTTCTAGTACTTTAAAAAATATAAATATATAAGTATATTGATATTTATATAATAAAGTAGGAAAAATCTATAAATCTATATCTATCTATCTATATATATATATGTTGACATTGTATACACAAATGCAATAAATACAAAAATGGTTTAATTAGTTCATTACCGAATCTTACATGATTAATTAATTGATGATTACAATAGGCAGATCAAGGAAACATTTTGAACAAGTGACTAACTGACTGACTACTCAAACTAACAACTGAATGAATATATGTGAATCATTACATATTAGATGGGAGTCCCAAAACTTGTATATTTTGTATGAACTAAATGTAAAGAAAAAACTTTTTCTTCTTTTTTTTTTTCTGAAAAGATGTAATGGCAAATAATTGAAATCTATTGATATTATTGGGCTTCTTTCCCGATGTTGTTTTCAACTGGTATTACCATTCCATTCCATTCCATTCCATTCCATTTCCATTCCATTCCATTTCATTTCATTTCATTTCATTTCATTTAAATTCATTACAATTCAATTCAATTCATTTCAATTCAATTCATTTCATTTCATTTTATTCTACTGTACGTTAAACTATCAGGTAAATTGTCAGAAAGAAAAAATCCAAGTATTTTTACTTTAGAAAAATTATTTCTTTCCTTTTTTTTCGCAATTTGTGATTTAATTATGCATTAAAATTGCTTTAATAGCTAATAAAAATATGATCTGCTTTGTAGCACTGATAAATGATAGTACAACTTATGTTAACAAGAATTCTTCATTGCACTTTACGTTTATTTCAATTGAAATTTTTGATTCATACAAAGTAATAAAAGATTTTGCTTGTAAACAATTTACGATTTGTAATAGCAGTTATAAATGCAAAAGGGATAAATATTTTGCTACACTAATAATTTTTCTATATTTTAAACAAAAATTGTTACTTATTTATACGAATGCAAAAAATTTAATCCTATCATCGCAATATGCTTCAATATTTGTTCTTATTTTCTCTAAAAGCAAAAAAAATAAATATAAAAAAAAATAAACTAAATTACTTTTTGAATTTTTTGAATACGCACACTACACATTACCAAAATAGAAGAATAAAATCGTAAAAGAAATTTTAAAAAAAGTTATTTTTTCATGTTGTTAAATATAAATAAATTCAAAATATAGCAAAGTAATGCTTTTTGAAATATTTTTGTACAAGTAGTTTACAATAATAACCAAACGAAACAAGCACATTCAATCAAATTTTGCAAAAAGTAATAGAAGATGTTGTTGAATGATTACATTTCAACATTTTGCCTCACAAAAGTTGCAGATATAATTTCTATGCGATTTTTTTTCACTTAAATATTGCACACCAATTTGTAATCTAAATTTGTTGCCAACAATATAATTTAATAGATTATGGGCAGTTTCTTAAAAGTTACAATACTTGTTTTCTATATATGTTGTAATGAAAAATCTGTAGAATGTAAACTTTGCATTTTATGAGTTGAGGAGGTAAAAAAATTCAATAAAACCATCGTAATGAAACAAAACTTGTGCAAAGAAATTATCAAAAAATATTTCCTTTAAATTTGTTTAGGAAATTTAAATTACTTTTTTACTATCTAACTGCTTTTTTGACTGATTCAGGCAGCAATTTAGTTTTGCAATAATTTAAAAATTAATACTGAATACAACTTTTTTTTTTTGGTTTTCCCCTTTATAACAAAGACGATATTATTAAAAGCACATACTCTTTGGTTATAATTCGAAATATTTTAGCTTACATAAGCAGCAATTTAATTTATGCTGAGTTATAATTGTGATCATGTTGAAAAACATAAACACTGATTAAGCTGTGCAAAACAAATAAATGCTCTGTTTGATTTTGCAGACGATTAAAACAAATACATTAAATTGCTTTTGCATTCAAATATTACTGTTTTGTGGTATAAAATAAGAGCATTATTTTCTTTTTAGTTTTTAAAATTCTAATTTAAATAGATCAAGTCGTAAATTTGACATTTTGAGTTGTAATTCTAAAATTTTGTTTATTTGTGATAAGTAAACTAATCAAAAATGCATCATTACTCATGGCTAATTCGAGAATGAAATACATTTTCAAAACATGTATTTATGGCACTGTAATTGTAACTATTGCAGACAATTTTCAATCATATGTTTAATTTTCCAGCTACAGCAAATATATCACCAAAGCAAATATAATATATAAATTTTAATAGGAAAAAAAATTCACAAAATCACTGATGTGAATGTATGCCAAAAGTAAAAGGTGAATGACTGAAAAAAACAAAAAAAAAAAGAGACTGTAATTTCCAGCTCAAAAATGAAAACACTGATGAGTGTAGGAAGCAAAAAACATGCATTTATATGAGTAAGTAAGACAATAAGTAAATGTACTCAATAGAAGTGATGCAAGTTTAAAAATAAATAAAATTATATTAAAATATAATATGTGAAAACACGCACAGATAAAGTAATGTACTAAGATTACAAAATATTTCAATAAATGAACGTGATGCTAAATACAAAAAATTATTAAATAAACAAATACTATTTTATTAATGAATCAAAAATAATCATGACAAATATAAATCACATTTCCATATATATATATATATATGCAATGAAATTAAAAATGTATTTAATATATTAAAATAAGAAAGTACGAGAGTGCAAACCAGCACTGCGGTACAAAATCATTCTCTTTTCAATTTTTAATTTGTTAATATAATAAATAAATTGGCCTTGTACTGTTCTCAACCACAATTTTTGCAAAAATTAAGGAAGTACACGCTGTCAACTTTAGTATATTACAACCACTCAGTCAATCTTTTTGTTTTGTTTTCGTTTACAGCAAGCAATTCCTTCACTTCTCTACTCTATTTCTGAGCTTTTTTTCAAAAACATTTCTTTGATAAAATGCTAAAAATTGCAAAATTAAATTTTTTGTCTTGTTTTATTCTAATACGAAATTAAAATGATAAGAGAGAGTAGAAAATTATAGCAAAACTCATTACTATCTATAAAATTTAATTCAATTCCTGACGCTAATTTTTTGCTTAGCAATACTTGCTTGATACGAGCATAACTACATTCGAAGATAAATTTAAACAAAATAGCACATTTTAATTCTCTTGTAGTTTTTTGACAATTTTTGCAGTATTTCTTTATAATTCACTTTTAGCACATGTGCTAATAATACATATACAATAATAATGACATGAATATTCATGAAAGTAGCAAGAATTTATCAAAAATTATGACAGCATTTCTGAACTGATAACAATATAAAATAACCTGGCTATATAAAGTTTTAAAGAGCAAACATTTTGTACAAAATAGACAATTTCCATAATCAAATCATGCATGAATACCACAAGTACTTCTACAAATTTTCTTTATTGTTTTTAATGAAAGTTTTTTTTCGACTCATTATAAAATTTGAAAAGAAAAAATAGACTGTAACACTCGTTAAAGTTCAAAAGTGAATACCAATCACTCATTTTTCTTCACGTACTTTTTCCATACATATTTGCAGTTGCAGTCATTAATTTTGTAGAATAGAAATTTGAAAAATACCTTATCAATTGTAATCTTAACCAGTACAAATATATAATAACAGATTCTCATCCTAACTTTCCAAACAATACTGTATTAATTACAAATAATATTTTAAGCTAACAATGGAATTATTTGTATTCAATTAGTAAATGTTATCCTATCAATTCATCACTCAAATATATTACGAGAGAGAATATTTCAGTGCTATTCAATAAAAATTTTTCAAAAAACATGAGAAGCTATTTATTTACTTTGGTAAGTTATGAAAATAGAAGGCATTTTTTCATATTCTATTTTCATCTTTTTTTCTCTTAGTTCATTGTAGTATAGAATGTAGGTTGATTTACGTTCGTAAAATTAGCAATGAGTATGGAGTGTAAATGCTACCAAAGTAAATAGTTGTAGGTGATACGATATTTGGAGTTAATTATGACTTTATCAGAACTTATTAGTACTTATTAGTAAAAGTTCTGATAAAGTCATAATTAACTCCAAATATCATATCACCTACTACATGAAATCGTAAGAGTAGAAATACAGTCAAAACTTTTTTTGGTAAAAGTTTGAGCAGAAGAGATTATGAGATAGTATAACCTCAGTAAAATTACCACTGCTATATTTTTATCTTTATAATACAGATCAAACCCTTCCTGTACAGTTAACTGAACTCTGCAATTATTCAATATTAATATAGATCAGTCACAACCATCTATCTACTTTAAAAACACATCGTCCAAACTCATCAAAAACTATACATTTGAAATCTAAATACCACCATTATATTCATCTCTAAAAACAATTCAAATGAATAATTTTTACATTACAACAGAATATTATCAGAGACAAGATACAGTACCGAAAATGTCCCAAAATACAGAGCAGTAAACTGTTGTCTATGATCTAAATTAATAAATATTTCAATCCATCACTTCTTTAGAACTTCGTTACACAAGCTCAACTTACTATAAAATGATCCAAAACACGTTTTCGACTTGGGAATAAATAATACTGTTTTTTAAAATAAATATTTTGTTTGATACCTCCTTAGATCGTTTAAAAAAATCAGTATAATACTCACTAACGTTGATGCCGCTGATTAAACTATAATGATGCACATACGCTTCCAAAAATTATCTTTTACTTAAATTGTTACATAATGTATTTAATTCAACTATTCATACAATGAGCACTGAATATAAAGATAACAAATCACGGGCATTCATGTTAATGAAGGGCTCTAAATAATTCAAACAAGATTAACAACCAAGAAAATCTTGAAATTCAACAAGGATACAATCATACAACGAAAAATCTTCCTCGGCATGAAAAATCTTGATCAAAACAAATATTTCCATTTGCAATCATCAGATCATTAAGGAGAGAATAGTAATGTTTCCAACTTTTTACAAACTTAATTCAATAAAAGTCTTGTTATATCCAAAAGCTATTAATGTAATAAAAAAATAACACTATTTCTCTTCTACTCTGAAATTAAAATTTTCAAATTCATTATTTACATTCTCATGAAAAGATTGCAATTTACCAAATCCCGATATAAGTAAGCTGTAACGAGGAATTCTTTTTATCTTATTTTTTCAAAATAAACATAACAAAACTCTCCCTGAATTTAACAAGAATGAAGTCAAACGTTTTCCGAGGACAGATAACCATATATACTTTTGAAACACTACATTCATACGAAAAACAGCCAAAAAAAAGACAAACGAAGAATTATCTGGCACATTCACAAATTAGAGTATCGAAAATACAAGCAAGAGGATAAAAGAATTTTATTCTGCAGAAAAACTCCCGAATTTTGTCTGGTCTTAGGAATGAAAACTGAAAAAAGTTCATCGGAATTTTATTCAACTCTAAAGATGAAACATTTTAAAAAATGGAGAACAAATCGATTTTTCACGCAATCCCAAAAAAATTAATAGTGCATTTCTTACAGTACATTGGGAATATCTATCTCATCTTTTTTTTGCGAAATCCCAGTGATAAAATGTTCGTGTACAAATTTCTTAGCGAACCTTTGGCGTTTTCGTAATTTCCCAAAGCTTTCTTGGCATCAGCCAAACTTTTTGGTATTTTAGGACAGATCAAAACCTTAAAAATAAAAATAAGGACTTGAATCTTGTGAAAACCAAGCATACTCGCTAATCTACGAGGACAACGCTTTGCACGTACTGTAGAGGCAAAAATTATTTTGAATTCCACAACAAACAATAGAAATCTACATACAAATCTTGATTCACATCTGATTAAAAAAACGCAAAAATCTTATACTTTGCAAAGCAGTTCAAAAAAAATACATACCTCATTAACATCCTCACCATTAACGTGATTATAATAACGTGAAAAAGTAGACAATAAACGATTTTTTACTTCCCCAATAACTTCTTGATTTCGAGATACAAGGTTTAAAGCAAGAACTCCTGAAAAAATATATGACTATCAAAACATAAAAGATTCAAAAAAAACATATAAATGATATTCCTCTTTCATGTCCTCAAGTATCTTATATTTTTATGTATGAAACAATTTGAAATATTAAATAACAGCATTGTACTGCAATGGACAACCCAAAATTAAACCCGTCTGAAGCAAATAAACCAGATAAGAAATATGATTTTACTTAATAAGGATTTAAATTTTACATAGGAAAGCTTACTTAACATAAAAGTTATGGAATCTTATCGTTATAAAAGACTTCAAAATTGAAACGTCAAGAAGAATTAATACAATACTTGTGAATCTTACTAAGTTGGTAGCATACATAAATAACTATATATAGCATATATGTTACTAACTCAGTACAATGGTATTAAATAAATTTTTTAAAAGAGCCTCTACCGGTCTCGCGAAGTCCATTACATACTGCCTTGAGTGCTTCTTCTGTTACAAACGACGGCAGTGGACAACTTAATTCATTTCCACGCTCATTTCCAGCCACATCAATAAAAATTACATCAAACAAAAATTTTTCATCTGAAACAATAGCTAGATAGCCATCAAAAACGTTAAATAAAATCAAAAAACTTTTAAACTTTAAAATTAATCACTGAAACTGCATGAAAAATATTTCGACCGTGAGATTCTCCTAAATTTTTTATGTATGTGAGTGCATCCTGAATCACAACAGTCAAACGTGTACTGGATTTGAAATAAAACCATTTTTTAGCAATTTCTTCCATTTCTTTGTCCAACTCTACAACTACAACTGACATCTGAAACAGAAGTAAAGGAAAATTATTTCTAGCACATTTTTGCAACAAAAAACTATAGCTCTTTTTGACTTAAGCCTTACCGATGGAAATTTGAAACGCAGAAAAGAAGGCAGAACGCCACCACCCAATCCCAGAACCAGCAATCTGAAGCAAGAATTTTCAGTGAGTATCCTTTGACATGGCAGATATTATAAATAGATTATAAGCATCCAAAGAATGCAGGAAACGGCACAACAAAAAAATACCGCAATTGGGTCATTTGAGACAATTTTGCACCAGGCTGCAATGCGAAAGGTAAAGCAGCTAACATTGCTTCCTGATATCCTGAGCTCAGCTCATGTAAGTCTAGAATTTCGTGACCTCTCTTATTTTCTAGAAAATTTCTTAATTAGTAAATTGATTGAATTTTGTTAACAATTTGTTGTGTGTTTAACTCTTCCTATATATATATACGAGCAAGAACTGTCAGGTAACAGCAACATTTAAATCTATATATTTATTTAAATGTTGCTGTGATGTGACAGTTTTTGCTTATAATCTTTAATGTTCGGCAATACTGTCATCAGAAATCCTTAATTCTTATATATATATATATGTAGAGAGAGAGAGAGAGAGAGAAGAATGCCAAGCAGTTCATGAAAATTAGAATCACGTTCTGTAACATTAAATTTAGTACGCTCTTCAAAAATGCTCACTGAGAAGTCTTGCTTCTGACTGCACGAGACTTGAGGAAGACAGAAAAATAAGTCTTCGGAACGTTTTATCTTTTACTTGAACATCCTCTACTACCCAAGACCCGCTGATAGCTGAAACACCTGTAGCTCGAGTATGCTTGACATCAAGCTTTCCAAGTGAAAGAAATTCAACCACCGAATTCCGCTGCAAAAAAAGTGTTCTAAAAATGCTAGGCAAACCATAAAAAACTAAATTCTTGAAAATAAAAATTCATTATTATAGAAGTTTCTGGCTTGATCCACTGATCCAACCAAATTAGTTGGAGTGAGCTGCACGACGTATGGACCCAATTCTTCTTTTACTTGATTCATATCCTTGTACATTTGATTTCGAAACAGCGTAACAATGGCTAATCTATCTTTAGCACATTGTTTTCGCAAAGCTAGACGCCCTTTTTCCGTCGCAAAGAACCAATCTCCATCCCTGAAATTCTTAATTGCTGCTTTGCCGAATCCTGGCAATTGGAAATATGAGCTCAAAAGAGGGAAGATCAAAAGACGACCTGCCAAGTGGAACGATAAAAACAGCAAAGCTATTTATCGTCTTAGCCGTCAGATCATCTGCTACAGCGACTTTATACCGAGGTTTCTCATCGTGACCATAGAGTACTATACTAACTTCATCACACAATTTACTGCAAAAATTTATAGATTCAAAATATAAGCTGGCAACTTCAAGATGATTTCACTAAGTTAAGTATTCGATAAACTAACGCAACAGAATCAGTTTCCACAGAACTGAAGAACAGAAAACTGTGTTCATGCTAATTGTACATTGAAAGACAAATACTTGGAACAAAGATGACGAAATCTTGAGAATTCTTGCTCTGTATGCACTGCAGCGAATAATTCACTCGTATTAGTATACTTTACTGCTTTTTGGTCTGATGCCATTAAAAGCTCCATATACTTAAAATGGTAAAAACAAATGATATTCAGACTTTAATCCTCCATATTTCGTACCCTGCACATCTTTCTCATGTGAAAATACTTTCAAAATCACAAAAAAAACATAAAGCATGTCAAACTTTCAGTAGTTAAATTAAGCACTAAAATTGATTATTGTACATGACTCCATACTTTATTAGAAATAACAAAGAATGCAAGTACTCACAGGTGAACTAAGCGAGAAGCGAAGTTTCGTTGCAACAAATACGAATAATGGAAGAGGAAATTGCCAATCAGGATGAACATTTCTCTCAACCCGTATCATGAAAAACTGTCTGAAAATTTACAACTGTGCGGGAGAAACAAATGTTATTTTTGACGTTATAAAGTTTTTACTTGAAAAAATAAAAAAACTTGTATAAATTATCAACTGCAAGAACAAGTTAGTATTAAAGAGTAGAAAACAGGACATGAAGAAAACGAACTTATGCACAAAATATAATGTAAAGGGTTCAAGCACTTCTTTCTGAGCAAGACTAAAAACTATATATCGGCCTCCAACTGTAAGCACTCGGCAAATTTCAGAAAACATTTTACAGACGATTTCTGCTGCATGGGAATTAGCAGACGGCATTAACGCATCAAGAGTTCCTTTATCCACAACAACATTGTAATCCTCATCTGGCGCATCAATCTATTATGTTTTGCATTAGAAAATGCTTCTAAATATGACTACATCCAAATTATTAGTTGTGAAAGAAAGAAGTTTAAGTGTGATAAGTTGTCAGCAATGTAAAATAGATAAAACAGTATTTTTCTAGAAAACTATATTTTAAAAACTGTCACGAAAATGGGATAAGAATTGTAAACATAAAAATTACGCTTGTTGCTGAACAACACGAAAACTTAAGTTCAGGTCTCGTTGACTTATTTGATGCGATTTGTTGTTCAATCACTCCTTTATCAGTATCTATACTGTCAACCATTCGATATCCGTGATCATAAAGCTGAAACATGTTCAAATAAAACGCTCCAACAAACTCAGCAGTACAGTGCAATTACAGACAGAGTGCATTTTCAGTAATCGGAAAATTCAAATTTTTTGATGCATATGCAAACACATGTTTTTCAGAAAATATTTTGAATAAGAGTAATAATAACATATTTTTAATTAACAAAAAATGCGCCAGAAATACTTATCCATTGTCAAGAAAACTTTATTGATTTCAACTTAATAAATATTACTATCAGTTCGATGGGCATTAATCAAACAATATAGAGAATGTGAACCAAAAGTATACCTGGCTAGCAAGCTCTGAATTACCACAACCAATTTGTAATATCTTATCTGTTGGTTTAATATATTTCTTCAGAATGAATCCAGCACTGTCGAAACCACCATACCTGTGAAAATTAGGTATATGAAAAGTAATTGTGGAAATTTTTGAAATAAATCTCTTCAATTCAAATATACTGTCAGCAATATTAAAAGTTTCAATACTCTACCATTCAAAAGGAGTCTGAGTACTGCTGTAGAATACTTGCCAAAACGCTGGATCTTGGAAATAACTCGCTTTCTTTGGAACAACAGACATGATCTCGTATATGGATGAACAACCAGAACTAAAGCCAAATCATTACTATTACAATCTTATCATCAAGGTCAACACTGTGATGCGGCAACTTGACTCCCAACCCCTGCCATTTCGCGCTACCACGTATGATAGACTCCGTATGTAAAAATGAATCAGTTTTTCTTGACAGTGCATAAGTTCGTGGATATGC
Source organism: Thelazia callipaeda (assembly GCA_900618365.1). Taxonomy (NCBI): domain Eukaryota; kingdom Metazoa; phylum Nematoda; class Chromadorea; order Rhabditida; family Thelaziidae; genus Thelazia; species Thelazia callipaeda. The sequence continues at coordinate 44,986 of UYYF01004641.1, forward strand.
TGGAAGCACTGTAGGTCTCAGTTGGTTGTGTGTTGTGAAGCCAGGCTTTATATGTACCCAGTAATGTACCGAAGTTTGTACTACTCTCAGTACTGTAATTATTTAACTTATCCTGTTACGTTACATATACAAATATTTTTGACTTGTTTGAAAAAGTATGAATATCAAGTAATCACCAATTAAGTCTTGTGTGGACTGTGAAGAATTTATACTTACCACATCGAAACTAGTTCTACTGTGTATATAAGTTATATAAATTAAAAAAGTTCTCAGTTAAGTATGATTTTTCATGATTGTTTACTGGCGAAGTTGGTAATAGATCACCAGTTAACTGAGTTAAGTTTTCGTTTTCTTTCATTGAGTAATGATTTGTTTATAAGTAGACAAACTCTTAGAAATTGAAGATATTGCATGTAAGTTGTAAAAAAGTAATGACAAGGAAGTGCATGTCTCTTAGATCTCTTAGATGAAGTTTCGGAAGGTCACTTCTGATTCTAATAAATTTTTGTATGAAAATGTATAGTTGAACAAAAAATTCAGGTCTTTAGAGTTGAGTAAAGTGCATTTAAGAGTAAAGTGCTGCATTTAGTAAAGTGCATTTTGAAGTTAATGAAATGAATAATACTGGCGACCAGTTTCTTTCTTAATTACTCTTTGATATAATGAACGGTACTGTAATTGTGAATGTCAGGGATGAAGGTAGAAGAAGCTGGTGATTTTGACTGGTCTTATACAGAAGAGCCACACGCAGCCAGGTCAGTTCTTTTCATATGAATGAGTAATAAGTGTACTACGATCGCAAAAGAAAGTGACTGAAAAGTATTTCGATTATATTAAATGTGACTGCTGAGCTGGCAAGTTGTACGGCAGATAAGAACTGTAAGTAGCAATAGTCAGTGAAACGTTTGTTTAGAAGGCTTGAGATAATACAGAAGTACCCAGAAATCAAGAAGTATTTTGGTATTGATCCGTCGTTCAAGTATGTTGTGGTAGCAATGGTATTGGCTCAATTTAGTATTGCTTGGCTTTTACGAGGTTTGCTTATCCATTAAATAATTCTTGAATTAGATTTTACATCTTAATTAAGAATATATTCTGATCTTAAAGAATTATAATTTCTTAAAGAAAGGTTTGGAAACTCAATGAGGTTAAATTAAAACATTTAATATTTATTTTGTGTTTTCTATTGATCAGAGGCAGAAAATCTAATATTTTGAAAATTTCGTTTCGGTATAAGTGAGCAAACGTATTTCTTATCTTATTTATTAGTATTATAGGATGTTAGTTAGTTATTTAATTGTTGATAAATAGAATTATAGAACTTTAAATACTGATAGAAAGGTTTGCTTATTTTTCGTACTGCTATCATTTACTGAAAGGTTGCTGAATTAGCTTTTGTAATTAGTTTTAGGATAATATTTTTGTGTACATTTTAGATTCTGACTGGCTTCTAATTTGTCTCCAAGCTTACTGCACTAGTGGGACCTTTGGACACTCTCTTACATTAGCAGTTCACGAAATTTCACACAATATGGCATTTGGTTGTGCTCATCCCCTTGCAGTTTGTTTATTGTCATTTCCGGTTCAATAAGGTTGACATGTTTCAACAAAATACTATTTTGAAAATAAAATTTGAGCTTACAGTTAGTAAAAGACAAAATTAGAGTACTTGATTCCAAACAAGTTTTGAAAGTTTAAATACATTTATCTCAAGAACCGATTATTTGGAATGGTTGCTAATTTACCAATGATGATACCTATGTCAGTTTCGTTCAAAAAATACCATCAGGAGCATCATCGCTATATGGGTATCACTGAGTCATCTTTTGTTTTTAAATTATTCAGGTTTTTTCTGCGTAATAAACATTTTTAGCGGCTTCACGAAATAATAATGAGTTGTTTTCATCATTTAGGACATATATTTTAGGATATGACGTATTGGACACTGATGTACCAACGGTATTTGAAACGCGATATTTCAAGCATACTTTAGGGAAATTGTTGTGGTTATTTTTGCAGCCAGTATTTTATGGTACTCGGCCGTTTTTAATCTATCCCAAAGTTAGTTTTTACGCTTCTTGTTACCGTCTTTTCTATTAATGTAAAGGCAACATTCTTAATATTAGCCTGTTTATCAAATGAATTGGTTTTCATGATCGCTAACATTTTACTGATCTACTTTCAGTCATTATTGTTTGATCATTTTTCAAATTTCAGGCTATTACGGATTTAGAAATTCTAAACGCGATTATCCAAATTATGGTGGACTATGTTGTAATAACGTGTTTTGGTTGGAAGGCTTTTGCATATTTATTCGTCGGGTTTCTCCTTGGTTCTGGTGTTCATCCTCTTGCTTGTCATTATATTTCAGATCACTATGTCTTCAGACGTGGTCAGGAAACTTACAGGTAGAATAAGTTCGATCTGAAAGTTGTTCGTAAAGAAGTGATATAATTGATGTAGAAGTTTTAATACTATCTTATGTACTGTAGATTAGGATTATATATATATGTATATATATATATATATATATATATATATAT
>UYYF01004642.1:4924-32681 GCA_900618365.1 Thelazia callipaeda
TGACTCACTGATGTAATTTTTTTAATATTAAGGTCAAACATATAACAGAAGCAAACGGAACAGTAACAGGTACTTTGATAATAACACCAAATGCTTTAATGTTTGATCCAGACGTTGTTCATCCACTAGTAATGGAGAATGGACAGGATTTGTATATTGTAATGGTTAGGTTGGTTAATAATATTTTTTCACTTAGGAAGAAACTAATCCATTTTGCTTGGTATTTCAGTACATGAAAACTCTAGTATAATTTTTTTCTTAGCTCGATATTTTTTCGAAATCTGGTACAGTAAAGTTAACACTGCTATGATACAATTACTTGGTCCATTACCATAGTATTTTGAGATTTAAATTTGGTCTATTTAACTAAGAAGTTTTTTTCCACTCAGAAGATTTTCAATCGATTCCTAAATTATTTTTTCTTCGAAAATTTAAATACTAATAAGAACTGTCACTTTTGTTCAATCGTATCAGTCTGTTTATAAATCCTAGTTCTTTCATATTCATATATTATTTCAATATGATAAATGCCTTAAAAATGGAGGATGTAATTTTAAATAAATGAATATTTCTTATAGGGCAGAAGAAATTATGTCAGTAACCATGTTTAAAGATGTCTCTTCAAAAATGGACGACCCCACCAATCAACTTGCATCTCTTCCTGAATGTTCTGAGGTTGATTTTATTTATCATAAGCTTTTACAGAAGTATTAATCCTGAGATATGGAAATTTTTTGTTAGTTCATCCATATTTTGTTTTGAAAGTTTATTTCCCAGAAACTTCTTGATCAGATGTTGTCAGTGACGGTACACTAATTTCACGACTTAATATTCCATAATATTAGACGCATGTTGCATCAAATACGGACTCGCAAATGAATACTAAGGAAAGAAGTGAATTGAATGAAGTTGATATTTGTGAAATTCGAAATGCTCGACGAACTTATTCTGATTCCTCAAGTGATATAAAACAAATCGTAAATGGTATGAATCGTATGTTACACATACAATAATGAATGCTCTTTTAGGCATGGATTTATTTTTAACTTGGTTTTGTTTCGTAAGATGACTTTTTCATTATATTCTTTGTTGAAATTAATTTTCGAAAAAAATTTAATATATATATATATAAATTTAACAAGCTCTCATTATTTTTTTAGACAAGAAAATTGGTAACGATAGCGAAAAAGAATCGCCAACTTCTGAGTAAGCAGTTTGATCTTTTGATCTTTTTGCTATTTTATAAGCTAAATTTCTCTTGTTTTGCTATGAAATAAAATCAGTGTTAAGAATATTTTCGATATGTATTGATTACATTTCGTAACAGTTTCGATCGAATACAAGCAAAATATTTCGCGGAACCATCGACAAGTGAAAATGATGCCTGTGCAAAGCCATCTACCGGACCATTTTCTAGACTTGGCAGAACTCTAAGGTTCTTTTCAAGAAGTTTTCGTTTTTGAGGCTGTAATATTTTCTCATCTGAATTATTATTGTTAAGCATCACAATTAATACATGAAAATTAATATAATACTCTATAACGCGGTCCACAGGTCTAAGTAGAGAAAAAATTCTGCAAATTCTATCATAATTTAAAGTCAGAATTAAATTATTACAGTAGAGCAGTTTAAACGATTGCATTTTATATTGCACATAACTGCTTATCCTAACCATTCAATACTTTCGATCCGTTTAATTTTTTTTGCTTCTTACTAGAATTAACGTAATATATTTGTGTAAGTGATTGTATTCTTTAACCGCAATATACATTAGTTTTCACGCCAATACAATTCGTGGCTCGGTAACGTGGGGTGCGGAGCGAATGACACAATCAGCAGTTAGCGGTACGAAATCAGTTGCACAGGGAGTAGTATCTCAAAGCAAAGCAGTTGCGGGTAAGATATGCAATTAAAAGCAACTTGTTTATTTGCTTTTTTGATGTCTGTTCCTCAAAGTAGAGATTTCGTTTGAAGTAACTGTAACTGATCTACTTTTTGTGGTAGGTTTGTTATTCATTAAGAATCCTGATGTTATGTCTAGGAACAGCTTAAATCTTGCTTTATTTGTTTGTTTTCTTTTATTTATATATTAAATTATTAAGTACATAAGTTAGACTCAAATATTTCAATTCAATATTAAGATGTCTGAGAACATTAGCTGTACTGAGGATAGAATTTCTACGAAAAAATTTTTATAAGTTATTTAAAAAAAACGTAGATTAATAAAATAGAAAAGGATGAATTGTATATGACTGGTGTCTAATATATTTTTGTTACTGAAATTTTTTTTGGTAATTGAGTAAAGTTTATCATAAGTGTTCTTTTGAATACGAGCTTCTCCAATACTGCACAAACTGCAGTATTGAAGAAGCTATAGACATATTAACTTTTTTTTCGGTATCAATGAGATAAAATAAGTTGTAGACTCTCTACAAAGTAGTATTCACTCAACGGCAAAAGTAGCGGCAAGTCATGCCAAAACTGCTGTCGATGCTGTTGTTGCCATGCCACAAGGTATTACTGGAATAGGAACCGGTCTATTCTCAGTAGCACCTCATCAGTTGGAAGAACCATTTCCTCAGGTTTTTTTTGCGTCTGTTTTTTGACAATACATGTGTTTTTTATTTTGAAATGTATTTAGCCACTGGAAGTTTTTGTGATGCTCTTTGATACCATTTGTGAAAAGGTTTAGATTCATGTATCATTATCGTACTTCACTGTGATGGTTGTAGTATGCTTTAGGAGTTAGATTATTAATCGGTACTGATAACTGCTATCTAATAAAGCAGTATCTTTTCAGAGAGATAGATTTATACTGCAAATAAACGAATTTCTTAAGCATAACTTGTGTATATATCTTCAGTATCATTGGAAGAGAAGCATAATAGATAGTTCCTTGCTAATTTCTTGAGTCTGGTCTGAAAACTATTCATGTTTTGAGCTATATCAGAATTCTATAGTTTTTTGTGTCTTCCTTTTAAAAATGTATTCATATTGTAATGTTATGCTCAAATTTGTAATTCATTCTCATCACTTAAGTATGAATGGTTGGACTTTGAGACTATCATTTTCTGAATACACCTTTTCCAAAACATTTTTGCCTTATAAAGCATTAAATTCTATGGTTATTATTAACAAATCAAAATGTAATATTTTTATAACACAATTTTTAGCAATATCTGCTTCAAATTTATAATATCACTTCAGGATGAAGCAAGTCCAAAGACAAAAAAGGAACAAAACATAGCTATATTGTTGGCATTAAAAGAAAAAACTCAGCAATTAAGAATGAAAGCTTTGGAAAACAAGAATTCTACTCAGTGAGTATGAAGTATATTTTTGAAAGACGAAGTTTGTGAATTTCCTTATAAATTCATCAGAAAGATTGTAATTGTTTGTAATTTGCACAAATTACAAACATTAATATTTTAGATTAAAATTCGTTTATTGATAATCATTAGAGCAAAGAGAAGCATTTCCTCTATTTTTTCTTTTAAGTATTCATGTTTATGTGTTCATATAGTTTTTTTCCAAGAAAGTCGAAAAACAAAGATAAAATAATGAATGCAAAATTTAAATGCTGTTTTGATTTATGAGATGGAATAAAATTTTGATTTGAAATTTTATACTAAGCAAGAGAATATATTAATTTTGAAAAGTATGTATTTGTGTGTTTATAATGATTGTTCTATTTGTTTCATATTGGTGTGTGCAACATCTTTGGACGAAATGCCTAATTTATTCAGGCCGATACACGAATTACTTTCCACAACCCAGATATCTTCTACTTTACAAAAAAGCACTACAGTTGAATCACCTTTTTACCTGTCAGTTCATCTGCACAAAAAAAAGAAATGCGACGAAAGTAATTCCAAAAATTTTTCAAATTTCAGACTTTCTTATTCTGTGAACTTTCGGTCTGATATTAAAAATCAGATACACATTCAAAACTATAATGCTGTCATTATTTGTTCAGTGGCATTCCTCTAATTCTTTTTTTTCTGGTTAGACTCTGCTTGTTTCAATTTTTGCATTTATAAAATATTAATAATATTCTCGTCTTTAGAAAAATCTAGCGTTACTACAGAGCTTTCACCTCTAAATGAAGATGTAGTAGTGGGTTATCCGGCTCGCACGAAATTCTGGTTTACAGTTCCTAAAGAGAAGGTTGATGCTATTTATCAGTTTTTGCTGCTGTGGAATCCGGAAAAATTTGTTGTAAGTTTTGGCAAGTAAAAAAGATGCAAAAATTTTACTATTGAAAACAAAAATATTCTGCTATATTTTCTTAAAAATACTCTTAACCAAAGAATGATAGAAGAAATTTAACAATAATTACATTGTCAAAGTAGAAATTAGTAACGGGATGGACGTGGCTTGTGTTGAAGATTGATTATTTTTAATTAGTAATCGTTGTAATGAGAATGAATTATGTCTGGTTGTGATAAATACAATTACACAGTGTGAAATTGCATTTTTTTGCTGGACATTTGATTCGATTAAAGAGTTGCAGGGGGACCGAATAACTGAAGATTTGAAATAAACAGATTTAGATTAGATATTCATTGGAAGAATTATTTTGTAAAAGTCTTATTGATTATTCTTACTATGCTGTAAATGGTTTGCTATATTTAGATTAGCTGTAGTAAATCTGTTCGAGATTGTTTTTAAAAGTATTATGGCAACATAAGTACAGTTTTATTTTCGTTACTTAACAATGTATGATATCTGAAGATGAGCAGGTGGCGTGCGCAGGACAGTGATTGAAGTTTACCATTGAGAAAGAAGAAATAATAGTAGACCTAAAGCGATGAGAGGGACTCACTACTGACTGCCTGACACGACAAGACGATTTGCGTTCATATATAGAGATGTATGCATTGATTGTGATGAAAAGATCCCAAGCGTTTCTTTCAGTTTCCTTGATGACATCACAGTAAAAGTTTTGATGTTATCAGGATTGTGGGTTTTTATCAACTTTTTGTCACGGATAAATAATGTTTTTTCTTGTGATAATCTGTCAGATAATGGATTCATGCTCATCACGAGCATAGGAGTAATATGAGTTACGTAGCAGATGCTTTTTTTTCCATTTTCGCAGGGAATGGAAGAAGAGATATATGGAAAGATATTTAAACTTTAACGTAAGAAAGAATGATGTAAAAGTTGAGCCTTCAAATTTTAGCTGCTTAAATTTGTTAACAACTGTGCTAATATTTGCAGGACCCGCAAGAAAAGGATACGGATAATGCCATGAGTAGGCAGTTACGTGACTTATTAGAAGACCCAGGATTTGTGGCTATAGGTGCAGAAAATCCAGGATTGATTTCAGGTTGGTTTTTATATGATAGCTTCAGAAAGTTTACCCGTTATTTTCAGTAGCTAACAACAGGTAGTCAGTTGTTAAATTAGCATCTCTCTGTGTGTAAGTAGAGATATAAGCGTGTTTTATTATGTATCAATTAATTTCTGCAAAAAGAAGAAAGATGCAAGTGATGTTGTTGAAATGGGTCACTACTGATAATGATACTGCTGTTAATATTAAGGGTAATAATTGTTTGAGATGAGTGGTGATGATGGTGATAGGTGAGTTGATGGATTATGATTAGTGATAATATATTAATGGTGGTTTGTTTTATTGCTTTGGTTATATAAAACGCATCTACCTAAAATGGAACGAAAAAAAAGATTGAGTTTTATGGAAGACGAGTACAAAACTTTTGTGTATTTTAAGTAATCTATCATTTATATAGTTATTAATTAATATCCATCTTGAGAGTACATTGATGTATTGTACTGCTAATTCTTGAAAATTTTGAGTCTAATGTTGATCACTGTTGCACATTTTTGCTTCTACATCTGTTTACTTTAATTTTTATCACGAGATACACTACTTACTTCCTTACTCATTACTCTCTATCTGCATTCTGCATTTTTGTGCTCTTCTTCTAACTCGCTTCTTCCAGATAATTGCTCTCGCGAAAACTCTTCTGCTTCAAATGCATTTCTTTTTTTTGCAACTTTCATACATCTAATTATTTGGTATCTATTTTACTCATTTACTTGGGTTTACTCTAGTAAGTCAGTAATGAGCATATTTTATTTCATTATTATCATTACTTTAGAGAGGATAATAATTGATTTCTCAACTAGTTATTTTTGAATGCACAAGGTATCATTATCATTAGTGCCAAGTGTAGTGGTACTTGTCTTCCTTCCACCTCACCATAAAATCTTGATTTGATGGATTGCATGTTTGCTTGATAAATTTGTTAGCAGCATCTGACTTTTCTTTATAGAAATGAAAAACGTGATCATTTTTAGTGATATAATCAACTACTTGTTGCATCTACTCTTCACTATTTACTCTCATAACCTTATCAATGTATTGACCTTCTTTTCGCCTTTCTTTCATCATTCATTGAAACTTTTATTATCATTTTTATAGTTATCAAAATTAAATTTGCTCGATTACTATGCATAACATTTGAATAATTAGTATTATTTACGGCCAGGATTATGCATAATTTAATATTATTTATTTATCATGTTATACTAATGCTAGACATTTTCTAAAGCACTGGGACCAGTCTCAGGTCTGATATTCCGAAGAATGTCAGGATTCATTCCAAGCAATTTCACTGCAAAGCATTGTTTCATTTTTTATATCATTCTATTTGTGTTGGATTTAGGAGTAATGAAGTAGAATTGAGCAGTCCGTGCGTCTTTTAGAATTTAATAGGAAATTTTCTAACAAATTTTGCTATATTGCATTTGGCTCAATTTTTCCAGTTTTTGTTTTGTTTTGTTTTGTTTTTTTTTCATGAATTCGGCATCACAGAACGTAAGTAAATTTATTTTATTATATTGCCAAATTTCTTCATCGAAGTATTTATTTTGTGCCGGCGTAGTAATTGCTCACTTACTCTGGTCAATCAGCATTTGCTGTTGTAATTTAATGATGATTAAAAGGCGAAATAATCACTGTTTGTGGGATCAAACTCATACGTATGTGATTTTAATTCTTCATTATAAATTATGGTACCGATTTGTCCAAAATTCGTAATGGTATATTTATATTTCACCAAATGCTTTTTGTAAGATAGTCGAGTGTACCGCATTATTGTGTGAAAGAGTGAAAAGGTCTGATAAGTGTTGTTTTAATTAAACAACCGGAAAAACACAGTGTGTGAGAACAAATAGACTACATCTGCGAGATTTATTCTAAAACGAGAATGTAACTGGAATCCAAATTTCATATCTGAAAATTTATTTGGACTTACCGTTTTTGTTAAAAAATAAATAAAAGAAAATGAGTAATTGTTTATCACTGACTCATCAATGATGAATACACTTATCACATTTACATGTGTCATGCTTGTGAAATTTTTATGATTTATTTTCGGTCTACTTTTTCGTTTTGACTATTTTATAGTGTATAAATGATCACTCTCGACTGTTTAACTGGTTACTGTAATAAAGACCAATAAAATTTATTTGATCACTTTTTTATTACGATGTTTATGAATGAATTAAAACTTATCTAATGATGTCATAACAAGTACTAATATTGTTATTACAGCAAATGGGAGATTGATTATAAAGTATGCTTATTTTTAGTTGTGAATTTAGTGAGGTAAATGAAATAATTGTCAATAATAATTTGTAATATAGTGTAGTTTAGTTCTGGAATTAAATGAATGTAGGTGCAGCGCTGTCGCTGTGTCCTTGTTTATTCATTTATTTGCTGGCAGTGTTGTGATACGAATGAGTGTGAAGTAACAGATTATTTTGACGCAGTTGAAATTGAAGGAAGAGAAAAGACTGAGGACTGCCTTGTTCTTATTTTTTATACTAATAAAGAAGTCTGAAAAAAGAAATCGATGTATGATCAGCGAAATTTCTAGTCATTTTGCCTTTTCTTACTTAATTTAATCAGTCAAAAAAATTTATGCATATTAGAGCGATACTAATTCAAGTAATTAATTCTTTACATGTTTAAAGAAGTGAGAAACTGATGAGTATGATCGCATTATGTATTAATTTTAGATGCACCAAGTTGGAACTGAAGCACAGAAAAGATGAAGGTAGTAATTTGGATAATATATTTTTAATTAAGCTGCAGTTAATTAATATGCTTCTAACTTTTGCAGTGTGTGAAGGTAGATTAGAGTTCAGTTCTGTTTTTTTCAGCTGTTATTTGAAGACTTTATAGTTGTTGTCATTAGTGGTATTGCTATAAGCACATTTACAGAAGCAAAATTGACAGTAAGACTAAATTACTGTGTTAGCTGATTAGATTTATAATTTGTTTCTTGTTTCAAAACATATTTTAAAAGTGATGTATTGTTCGAGATAAGAACACTCATTTCTGTTTTTTTAACTGGTAAATGTCAGCGGTATAGGAAAAAGAAACCACAGATTAGGTAAAAATGGTAGTAAATTTTTTATATATATTTGTAGGTGTATTTATGCGTTCTTGTACATCAATGAAAACACAACGCGTTATGGAGTGCGCAATTTCATTTGTGTTATTAATTAATCAAAAATGGCAAATGCTCTTTCGTTCACTGTTTTCTTTACTGTTTTACTTTTCGGTATTGTAAAGTCACAATTTGTATTATAGTTCATTCATAAGAGAAAGAAATTCATGTAAATTAATCCATTGATTAATATAAAATTAACTAATTCGCTTATGAAGAAGTGGATAAGTGAGGATTTTCATGCTGACAATTTTTCTTATAATAATGAAGATAATAAGATAATGCATAGCTTTATATATATATACATATATATTCAAGTTTAAAAAATAAGGGGCAAAGAACAGATCAGTGATGGACTACGAGTTGGTATTAATTCTTATTATAAATTAAAACTTCACATTAAAAAAGTTGATTCCTAATAAGGATTAACTTTTTTGAATATTGAAGTACTACCGATGTGTCATTTAAATTGTAAAAGTAATATTATTTGACTTCACGTATTGTTTTTCTTGGTTTTGATTCAAATAATATTTTTATTCTTTGTGCATTAGAATGTATTTTTCGCAAATCTGTGATTCCTTTTCACTTTAGATAGAAGTGAGTCTATTTATGCAAGAGTGGTCTCGGTTAATAATATTTGAATCTTTTATTTTATTTTAGCTATAGTTTGTTTGCAAAACGAGGAAAATTCGTGTGAAATATTGTTTGGATAGGAAGGAGTATGTGTATCCATGAACTTACAACCAATTATATCTATTTCTTGATAGTACAATTTGATTTTGTGAGATAATGATGGAAGCATTTCGGTCTATTAACAAGATAATATTAAAATTTGTTTAAAAAACTTGCTCTTTACTCTACTTCGACTGTGAGTGATAGTGGAAAAAGTTTGTCATATATGTACAGGTAGTAGTGATAACAATGTCGGATTTGTAAGAAGAATATTGCGTTATTTAGGGAGGGAAATTTAAATGAAAGTAATAGTTATTTGAGATATATGTTTATTAGCAAATTACAAATCTGTCAACGACAGTTGTATGGCCATGAATAGTATGAATATAACAATTTACACAAGCTACTGGTGCATCGCAAAAATTTCATCTGTATTTTGCAGATGATGTAACCAAAAATTGTATATTTATAAATCGCATTATACTCCGCAAAGCATTAGTTTGTTATCGAGCTTCCGTTTCATATTACTGGTGCAAAAAGTGTGTCTCTCTATGAGTGATGGATTAACTAATGTTAAGTAGTGACAAGGGTTATAAGTACTGAGAAAAAGTCAACAAATTTCATGTCAAACAGTGTATGTATAAATTTAACTTGCTGCTTAAATGCAAGAAGTTATCACAAAATGTAGCAAATTCTGAGTTAAAAACGTTAAAAATATTATTTCATGTTTCCATAGTCATGCATGTTAGATTTGCTTAAAATGCGATCCTTGAAAATTAGTTGCTGAGTGAAAATATAGCTGTGTTTGAAAATATTTTCTGAAGTAAAAAGTTTTTTTCTCCATAAATTCATCGTCAAAGCACTGAAAATAGCGGTGAATAATTTTAGAGCGTACAAATCACTACATTTATTAAGCTTCTTTTGTTCATTAACTGCAATTATTTTTTTATGATTATTGACAGTCTTCCGCATTTAATCAGTTGCAGATGAGTAATTAACCGGTTCAAACTAAGCATATATGTATTTTACTTTCATGACAGCAACATTTTTTATTACAAATTCATTAGGACATTATTTAGATTGTTTTTGCGAAGTGTAACTGTAACTGCTTTGATTTTCAGTACTCACATATCATAATTTTTTGAACGAAACAACTTGATGTTTTTATTTATTTGCTAGCAGAATAAATTTGTATTATTAGTTAAAGAGTTTATGTGCATATTGCTATGGTATTGATACCTCTCATATAGAAAACAGCGATAGAAAAATTATACTTGTAATAAAAGTTTGTTATTTTGATGTAAGGTTTTTTATGAAGCACCAGTGAAACATTTACTAGCTATGAGATTGTTGCATGAATTGTTTTGTGGCTAACTGAAGTGAAAATCTATTTCTTCCATTTCTGAATACACAGAAGAAGAAAGGAAGGAAATTCAGCAGACATTATAGTAGCTGTTGATTTTTTATTTACTTAGTCAAAGTAGAAATGAAAGGGATTCCTCCTAGGTATAGCTAATTTATGCATGGAATTTGAGGAGGGAAATTTTTTCTATTTTTTGCATTTTAAATAATGTTAAAATTGTATGTATTGAAGCATTTACTGTCAATTTTCAGATGCCTCAAAGCAAGGAGTTTTACTCATTCCAATTGTGTATTGTAATTAGAAATAAGAATCCTCCCTCCATTTTAGATTTGTTTTTATTGAAAGTAGTATTTTTTGGTGTTTATATTTGAAATATACAATTTTTTGCATTAATTTGAATGCAAATTTTAACCTCCAATTTTTGTATACTTGCTTTAAGATTCAAGAATAAATATGTAATACTAACATAAGTTTGGTTTTCATTTGAATTGTGAAGCTTCGTGATTCGTGATTATTTTGGTTACAGCATGTGACAAAAATGTATAATTTTGTTTTGTTTTCTTCGTTTAAAATTTATTCATTCGTCGTGTTCGAACTAGTTTCTTTGAAAGGGTCTACTTAGACGTGTTTGATTTCATATTGGATTCAAAGTTTTGATCTATGATTTGTTTTTTGAGGCAAGAGTTTTTTTCAATATTTTAGAGACGATTTCATTGGGCAGTCATTGACAAATTAATTGATTCAAATTTTTACCGTTATTTCTAATAGATAAGAAGATTTTGGTTTAATCCGTTAACGGTAAGAAAGTAAATAAATTAAATTATCTTATATATATTGTATTTTACAATTTCGCGTACTAATAGCTGTTGCAAACTAATCATGGTGATTAAATTATTAATTATATTAGTTTTAGTTGTTATGATTAGTTTATTTAGCCTGCTAGGGGAATTATTAGGTATTGCACTATCGAGAATGATTATGTATTTAAAGTCTTAATGAATTATATATCATTTTAGTGGTGAAAATTTGTGTAAATTCGTTCTTAGTTGAAGAAAAATTACGTGCAAATTCATCGTAGCAAGCACAAAATTAATATCAAATGTTTCTTCATGTGTATTTCTTTAGTCTATTAATTTCACGCTATGTATACATAGTACTGAAAGTATTAGTCATACTTGATGGCACGTCTTTTAGTTTTAATAGTTATTCATCCTTCGATCACGTCAAATTTACTTTAGAAAGGGTATATTATGAATAATTATTCATTTTTTCATAGAAAGCTGCCATTGTTTACGAAGTGAAACCTCTTATGAAGCCATTACAAGTTTTGTTTGCATAACATGTAATTAACTTTTTTTCTTCCTACTTGTATAACTTTGCTTACATTTTGCACTGCACTTAATGGGACTGAAGTTTGTGTGACATGAAACTTATGAATGTTAACTGCAAGCAGCTTCATGAAACTTGGAGAAGTTAAAGGAAGCTGTATGGGCTGCATGGGATGATTAGAGTGATATGTTGGGACTTATACAAGTAGAACATATTTACTACTTGTTCTATAAAGTAGTAATCGTTATTAATACTATTCTTTAATGAATTTTATTCCACCAACTTCTAATTAGACTAATTGCTTTTATTAGCATATCAGATTTTTGCAAACTAATTTTTCTTACGTTGCGGTTAGTATGCAGTTTATTTTGACACCTCATTATTTGTTCAATACTTGCTCACATTGCGTGATAATTTAAGATTATCGAAGTTAATTGATCGAGGAAAAGTTATAACTTTTGATACGGATCGTAGTATTCAAAGAGAAGCGATGAATAGTGCTGCAGAATCTGGACTAAGGTCAAGAAATATTGGTAAGAGAAATTCTCGTCGTAATCGAGTTCATTATCATCACGAGCCAAAGTATTCACTACCAATTCATATCACCCAAAAGTCATGTGCTAAAGAAAAATTTTTTCCACCACCTATTTTGCATACAAAAATTCATCAACTAGATGCTAATTCACTGAACGTTTCTGGTGTTCTCGAAAAAGAAGAAAAGAGTAAATCGCCGTCACTGCTAAAAGATTTGGCAAACAAAAAGCTGTCTTCTACAAAGATTCCTGTATTATTTGCGAATCAGAAATGCTCACCTGCATTAGTATGCTTAAGAGGGAAAGTATCATCAGTCTCAAGTGCTTCATCTGGGGTTGGTTCTGTTTCCGAAGATGACTATGAGATAGATATGGAGAAGTCAGAAACTAGTGAGCAGCAGTCAGCAAAAAAGGTTAATTCTGAAGAAGTTTCAATTCGGAAAGAGCCAGCCGAGCACTTCGAGAAGCGGAAAACGAAAAGTTTAGACTGCAGTGTTGAGTGTGAAAGTTACACAAATACGGGGCCCTTCGAAACGGTCTTCGAAGTGGAAGAGGGCGCTAATAATTGCGCACTTGATCAGTCAGAAGAAGTCTCCCACTGTGCTAGGGAACCATCATTGCAGCGTAAGAAAAAGCACAAGTTCTCCTTGGTGAGGTCTTTTCAGAAAATGCGTGATCGAGCTCTTTCCTTGCCTGCAATCAGTGTCGCTAAACTGTCTAGAAGTAAGTGTGTTTAACTTTGTTGCTCTTTAAATTGTTTCTTTTAAAGTGTAGCATTGCTCATGCAGACTTCATTTATTTTCACGTATGAGTAATTAGTCTTTCTTGTTTGTCTTGTCATCGTTTGTAGCCAAGATCAGCATTTGAAAACAATGAAATTCTTTGCAAAATTTCAATTTCTTACAAATAAATGGCATCAATTACTTGTGCTCTGCACGTGAAGCTTATAAATTGTTTTAATTTCACCGGAGTGATTAATGTAATTAGTAATATTCTCATTATTTTTCGTACTTAAAACATGAATTATGCTTCCTTTAAATTCATTGTAAACGATGTTTTGACGATAACAAACTACTAATAATAATTTTTGTGCTCCCTACCATTATTTCACTCATTATATTTGACTGCTAATTAGCTATGGAATATCGTTAACTTTAAAAGGTGTCTGAAATTCACCTTCACTATTCGATTACGAAGTGTACTCTTTATTATTAAACTTGGCAACTGCTGTCTTTCATTAAGATGTTAGAAATAGTATGAGTTATGGGCTTTTATATTTGTTTTGTTTTTCTGCTTCAAACTTTATCAGAAAGAGTACAAATTTAAACTTAAAAATTAATCATTTCAGATATAAGCGAGAGAGAGATTACGCTCTTATGTCAGGAAAGTTAAAACCATGACAAAAGGTGTTGTTACTCCTAAGCTAATACCCACCTATCTATCTATCTATTTATCTGAATTTACTTATCTATCTATCTATGTATCGTTTTCATCTAATTGTCTAGCTGCTAACCAATAGAGTTGCTGTTCTAGTTTTGAAATTCTTGTTAATACATCTTTGCCCACAGCTGATCTCTCGTGACCTTGCTACGCGCTGTTTCAATTTTGTAACGGTTCTCAGTCGCATTGTGAGTTCTGTTCTTCTGCATGACTGAAGAATGAATACCTGATTTTGTGTATGACCCCTAACAAGATTTTCTTGTTAATGATTAGGGAGATTAGAGCTCTTAGTCGGTGAGCACTATTTATTTTTTCTTCTTTATCCATACTTTATACTTAACATTAATATGACAGAATCTTTGATCGCTTTAGGACTGTTTCTTTGCTCACTTGAGCATTTTTTGAGAGGATCGGTTGAGCAGTTGAATCATTCAGCATTTCTTTCAATATATTTTTGAAAGTTTTCATTTAAATATAAATAAGAAATTATTTTGTTTGCAAGTAGTGAAAAATGTTTTTAAGCTTTAAATTCTTTCAGAAATCAAATTGCACTGATGTTTAAACAAAATTCAATATTAGAATAAATTTAATTTCTCTGTGTATAATTTCCGGAAGAACTCCAATTGCTGTCACTAGAAAATTTTTCGAAAATCATCCAACCTTAACATATTTACAATATAAATATGTTACAGCTTCCATATTCATTATATTTTTTATTCATAGAGAATATATATATTTCATCTCTTGTTTTCTTTCTTTTTCCTTCCTCTTTACGTTGCAATGCAAAATAATTTATATTAGTATTTATAATGCAAATTGAAACTATTAATTGGTATTGCGTTTTTCTATCATTTAGCGCAAAGTAACAGGTTCAAAATGTTTGGTTTTGGAAAGAACTGTGATCAGTTAATTAGCAGACGGTCAATGACTGCAGTCTTCTCGAACTGCTCCATTAGTCTACTAGTTTTCTTACTTGGATTTATGTAATGTATTAGCTGTATAGCAAGTAGTTGCTAGAAAGGTTTCTGGAACTACTTACTGAGGAGAGGGGGAAAGAAGAATAGGCAGTATGTGAGAGTAATTTGATTCAAGCATTTCAAAGATTCTAGCTGGGATAGCTCAAACTCATGTATCTTCTCCAAAATTCATCCAATGTGCATTTATCTAGCTTCTGAAACTTGTTTTAGTATTTAATATGCTCAGAATGGTATGAGTCAAGAACAATGCTTTCTAAGCTATCAGAACACTTGAATATTAAATGGAATCAAATGAGTCATTCAGTCACTTCAACTGTTTCATTTCCTTCTTCAATCACTACATTTCCTCGTCAGAAATTACAAGTTTTTTGGCGTCATATTCGTCAATTGAGCGCTGTAAATGAAAATCCTAGCGCTACCAATGATTCTGTAAGAACACCGCGGTTTTCCCACTTACTCTCGGAAGTTGATGCTGCATTTGGCATCAGTTATCAACGCAGCATCGGTGCGTTGATAGTATGGCTTATAGGCCAAAATTGTTATCTGCAAGTCTTACAGCAGCTGTTCTTGTTACATCGTAATTGCTTGTACTTATATTGTTGAAGTTCTACTCCACAGAACGAACCCTATTCTTTACATTTCTTCCGAAATTCCTATCAATATTTTGCTTGCTGATTTAAAGTTCAACATAATTACATTCGTTTAAATTTTTCTCACGATACTTTGAAGACTTGGACATGTATTGTATACTAAATTTCAGTTTTATTCTCAGTGTGAATTAAGCATTTTTTTGCAGAAATTTCTTTGTGCTTAAGAATAAACCGATTCATCAGTATCTTACTCTCAAGTATGGTGAACTTAGAAATTGAGTCAAGTATCAAAATTTTTCCCAGTATATGAAGTCATGTGCTCTTTACATTTTAGCAAGTTATATAATTGTAGTGCATTGCATGATTTTTATGCAAAAATTACAGGTGAAGAACCGTCACCCTTAGTGCTCGGTGATAATTTTTTGAATCGAGAATGGGAAGTGGTGGCAGTAAAGGAAATGTGCCGGCGTTTGTCACTGGATCAGGTAGACAAGGTAATTTTGCCTCTTCCAGATGGTGCAACTTCTTCACAAGTACTAGATGAAAATATGATTAGACAGGTCCGTACTATTGTCTTTTTTCTTAATGTAATTTGAAATTGCTGTTCAGAAAGAAAATAAGGAAGCAAACTGGCAGTTGTTGTTAATTAAACTTGCTTTTCAATTAACAATAACGGTTTATTCAGAATAAAGAATTTATTTAATGTTCAATAAATTTATGTTAAAACTTTTGCTTGCAAAAGATGCGTGTTTTAGCATGAATCTTAAACATTTTATATAATAGAATTGAATTGTAGTGTACTAACACATTTTTTACGATAATTTTGTGATTTTGGTGTTTGTAGATGGTAGATATTCTTCCTGCTCGAGCTGCGGGTTATCCATGGATAAACATTTATAATTCGGAGAAGCATGGCTTTTCATTACATACATTTTATAGGTTTGAATTAAAAATTTATTTTTCTTTCTAGTGTATTGAAGTCAATGTATAGTTTCATTATTCATTAAAAAAAGTACCTTTCTGCATGAAAAAATAAGAATTGGTCGATAGGTGAATATAGTTGTTCACTCTTTCTGTTTTGAAAGTAATTCGGTAATGAGCTTGTTATTCGAGAGTTAAAAAAACAAAGATTATTCGGTTAGAAATCAGATTCCAATGAATATCTCACACAATTTTTCAGTTATTCACTGAACATTAATAACTTGTTTTGCTTTCAGGAAAATGATAGATTGGGACGAAGATATGTCACCTGTGTTGTTAATCATTCGTGACTGCGAGGAGCATGTTTTTGGCGCAATTGTTAGTACTACAGTACGGCCGTGTGATCATTTTTTTGGAACTGGTGATTCCTGCCTATTATACAAATATGTGTGCGATCCCGACCTGACAGAAAAGTATTTTTTGTTTTATCTCATTTTGAAAAGTAAATTAGAGAAATCATTTTATAATACGTAATATAAACACTAAATTTAGCAAATATATTTGGATTTTTTGAGGAATTAGGATTGTTTGCTTGCTGTGTGATCTAAATTTTGTAAAGGCACTGACTTTGAGGGTTATTTAGAGAGCTTCGCACTTATCCATGGAGTGGTCAGAATCAATTCTTTGTAAAAGCGAGCGCGGATTCATTGTCGGTTGGCGCTGGTGGTGGTCATTATGGACTTTGGCTGGATGCAGATTTGAATCATGGCCGCACTCAGTCATGTGAAACATTTGAAAATGAGCCCTTAGCCGGCGAAAATGAAGATTTTGATATACAGTTTGTGGAAGCATATGGTTTTCGCATGGAGTAATTGTCTCAGTTTTACTTCATTTTTTTAGGGCTTCATACGTTTATTTTTAGGTAAATTAGCATTTTTGTTATTACTATTTTCATTTACTCTTTGTCTTTATTTTTCACTTGCAGCTTTCATTAAAATATTTGTTAGCCTAAATGTATCAGGATTACGTTTACTAAGATTCATATAAGCTTCTAGAGTTTATTCATACATCTTGCGAAAATTCCATTTTACTGGTTGTTGTTTTACATGAAGATAAAAAGTTGCATAAAATTTCATGCATCTTTACAACCTGCATTTTAGGTTGTTATTTATTATAGTGTTAAGTATACTGATTTGCTGTTGGTAGGCAATGCAAAATTACAATATCACGTAACTTGGTAATCCACATCCATTGATATTCTTATCAGCACAAAAAATTTGCCGTACTTGTTCTCGTTCTTTTTTATAAGCAAGGTGAGACAAAATGGCGCTATTCCAATTGCCATTTTTCTAGTATTGTTCAGTAATACTTTACTTGCTTGAAATTTTCTGGAGCATGCATTTTGTTTTTCACTACCACAGCAGAACATTGTTGAAAGCCACTTTTTAAAGTTTCTTAAAACCTATTGGATACTCTGTAGTCACTCGCATAATATCTTCATTGTTGAGCTTTACTGACAAATAATTGTTTATCGAAGCAGCCAGTAATTGATGATTGGTAATGTAATTATAATTTAGACAAGACAACATGTCTAAAAACCAAATGGCGATGCAGAGTTTCTTGAAACAAATGCTTAGCGGAAAACTGTAGTGATTTATGTTATTGTTAATTAATGTATTCAATCTTGAAGAATTTTATCTGCATATTTCAATTACCAAATGAAGTGATTATATATTCAAGTTGTTTTACTGTTGTTCGTAATCATAATTATTGCTTACACTTGCGTTCCATTGTTTTATTGTATTTTTGTTTTTTGCTAAGATTATTTCTAATTTGGGATAAATAAATAGTTGCCATTTACATTTACTGTTTCTTACTCTCATCATGAAGTTTAATTTAGCAAAAGCAAAGCAATAAGTACCAGATATGAAACGGTCGATCTAAACTAAGAAGTGTCGTAGCATTGTTCCTGAATGTTATTTATTAATATGATGACGTGCTGAAATAGCTTGCAATACTGTAAGAAAAGCATCTAATCTGCAAGTTCTCGGTTATTTGAATCATCGAAGTGCAGCAAGTATCTCGGCTTAGTGCTCACTTTGTTAAAAGTAATTCACCAGAACAAGCTATCTTATAGATGACCTAACTTAGTTATTCTCTCTAGAATCTTAAATTAGTGTGGCATGAACTATTTATTACCTCTAATCGTACGCTCTGCAAATTTAAGTTAATCATCAAGAGCTAAAGTATATGCATGTTATGAGGGGGTTATGATTTGCAGCATCAAGTACACTTTTAAAACTGCTACAGTAAATAAAGTTAATTTATTAATCAAATATTTGCCATAAATGAACAAAAAAACTTGTGCACATTTTGTTGCTGGATCAGTATTAGAAGTAATAATTGCTATTTGGTTGCTAATAGAAACAGTCTCCACATGCCAAAGCAGTCAAGACTTTAAAAGTAAAAGTAGTAATCATCACATGTCGATTGAAATTGACCCTTTCCTTGAAGCTCTAATTTATTTCAAACATAATAATATTGAGAAAACAATACAAATTTGTACCAAAATTTTAGAAAAAAATCCAAATGATCAGGTAAAGTCTTATTCTTGCAATTGATCAGATAAAGTTTTATTCTTTTAATTAAATATCTAGTAGATAATTATTATTATTAACTTTTATTTATGTTCTTAAACTTTATAGCTATTTCTTAATACTATTTGTTATTTGTTATTCAATTATATTTTTATGATTTTTTTGTTTACTTATTCAAATTAATTTTATATATTTATCTGGCTTTCAGTGTATTTTAATTTTTTAAATATCTGAAAAATATAGGAAAGCAAATTTTTGTTTGCATAAGTTTGAAAGTGTGAATTTTATAGACTGCTTGGGGATTAAAGCTAAATTGCTTAACAGAGCGATTGTATATTGATGAACTAGAAAATGATGTATGTGGTATAGCTGAAACATTATTAGACGATAATATTTTGGCTTCCAAAGCAAGGCCTGGTACTTCCCTTATTCGACCTATGAGCAGTCTTGAGCAGAAATCTCGACAAGCCATAAGGTTAATCTAATTTTACATTTAAGAGTGATAAAAACACAATGTTATATTGTATAATATATTAATATATATGATTGTATTTATTCGAAATCGAAGTATAATGTATTTCAAATATTTAACTCGTTAGCAGTTCAGTATAATTAAATTTAATTAATTAATAAAATTTGTAAAGCATTCTTGCAGACCAATCTCAAGCAATGGACGACCGTTAAGTGGTATGCTGAGATCTGAAACTTATGATCGTTTAAATACAGTTGAGCACACTTTGCGCATCTCAAGAACTTCTAGAACTGCTCGTGCTGCTTCATCTAACTCTACTAGATTCATTCGTTTAGGAACGGTACTTCATTTATATCACACTTTATTTCCTCAGTAATTCATTTTGAATACTTGCAATATATTGCTTTCTCTTGCAAAATCACAATTTCACGATTATTTCGGTGAATTCAGTTTGATTATGGTATTTGTATATTTATTTGGCAATATGAATATGATGATATGAATCTTGATTTGAGTTTAGAAAATAGTCAAAATGAAAGATTTTGATGAATATTTTTTGAAAATTGCTTTAACATCACGGAAAATTTTGAATAATCAAGCAAATTCAGTTTTATAGTATATTGTTTTAGGCATCAATGGTATCACAACCTGATGGACCTTTTGTAAATCTGTCACGTCTTAATATTGACAAGTATGCTAGTGATCCAGCAATAAATAGAAGCCTCTTTGAATATGTTTTTTATCATGAAGGTGATATAAATATAGCATATCAGGTACTTTATTATTTTTTATAATCAAATTTGTATATCCTAGCGTAATTGTAACAAGTTAGTTAATGTCTTATTTTGACCAAATTTAAGACTTATTTATCTTTTATTAATATTTATAAATTAAAATTATTAAGATAGCAATTAAAGCAACAAAAGCAGCTAATTACAAAAATTGGTACTGGAAGAATCAACTCGGAAAATGTTGCTATCGTCTTGGCATGTTTACTGATGCACTCAAACATTTTCACTCTTCACTGAATAATCAAAAAATTATTGAAACATATGCATATTTAGCAAAAGTTTGCCTTCTGAAATTGTTTATTTTATAAATTATATGAATACGTTCTTCGAATATCACAAGCTCAATCTATTTCTAAAATATTCAAATTTAATCTGTGCTTTTTTAATTTTTAAAATTTACAATTTTTATTTTTGACAAGTAAATAAAAAAATAATACATTTGCATTACCATTGTTATTAAAAGTTAATTAAGTATATATTTTATTATTTCAGATTTATTGTCGAATTGATCAACCTTTGATGGCTATTGACCAATACAACTTTGGCTTGCAAGTATTTCGGAATGATATTACTTTGCTAACTGGCTTAGCTCGAGTTCAAGAGGTTCTGTTAAAAGTATTCATTACTGTAATAATTTATGTCTTAATTTTATGAACAAAAAATTGCTCATATTGAAATGTATCTGAAATATTCTTGATCAGTATTAGAGTATTTGGCTCAGTTTACTGTAATAATTTATAAGTCTTACCTTTTAATTTTTGCATGAAGAATTTACTTCTAAATTAATTTAATCCATTATCTATCACTCAAGATAATTCTTAGAATTAAGACTTATAATTTGCAGTAATATTCTAATTTTTATATTGCAAATAAATTCAGATTTTGTTTCAAAATATTTTATTTCATGTTATTCTAATCATTTAATCCTTGTAAATAGATTTCATTTTTATCAATCTTTCATGGATTAATTGTAATTATTAAGGGGATTTCAGCAGCTTGGAGATATTGAAAAAAGTGTGGAAACTTATAAATTAGTATTGGAGCAAGATCCAAGCAATATCGAAGCAATCGCTTGCATTGCAACTAATTACTTCTATAATGATCAACCTGAAATCGCCCTCCGTTATTACAGGTTCATTAATTTGTAAATTATCTCATAAAGTTTAAAAAAAATTATTCTGTCAAAAACACTTTTCTGAAATAATTTTTAAATGCAAATATTTGCAAAGGTAGGAAATTTTTTAGTTTTTATTGCAAAAATTTTAATTTATTCAAAAATTTTATTTATTATTAGCTCAGTTCAAAAACTTCAATTAGTCTGCATTTTGAATTCATAGATTCCTTAGTACTTTGCTGATTTGCCAAAAAATTTTATTTTTTTTTATAATAATAATTTAATCATTTTTTTACGACAGAAATTTGATTTTTATTACAAATTTCAAACATATGATTAAAAAAACCAATTTTACACCGATTAATGTTTTACATATTTTATTTGTACCAAAAAATGTTTATAAGATATTTATGCGATACTACTGACGTGATTATCTCATGAAAACACTGTAGTGAATTTAGTTGTTTACTTTGGTAATATCACGTTTTTCAGACGTATTTTACAAATGGGTGTGAATAGCGCTGAACTTTTCATGAACCTTGGCCTGTGCTGTTTTTATTGTCAACAATTTGACTTAGCAACTTCCTGCATTGAACGAGCGCAAGTCTCAGCTGACGATGAAGTTGCAGCTGATATTTGGTACAATACAGGAAATATATTTTTGGTAAATGCCATGATAAATATACAAATTACTTACTACCAAGTACCAAGTAATAAATTTATGATAATTTTTATAAGTAATCATGAAAATATTGCAGTCATCAGGCGATACCAATATGGCATCACGTTGTTTTCGACTAGCAATAGCTACAGACGTAAATCACGTGGAAAGTATTTGCAATTTAGGCATTCTTCAAATGAGAGATGGCAAAATAGAGCAAAGTCGATCACTATTTCGTACAGCTATTGAGAAAGGACCACATCTGTTTGAGCCGTGTTACAATCTTGCTTTACTTACTTATCAAGTCAGTAAGTTAGAAAACACTGATAGTAATTATCGAAGTAATTACTTGAAAATATGTGTTATACACTGCTAGATGTTGTATTCAATTGTATTTCTTATACTCATTAATTAGTGGTAAAATAAATTTGATCAAATTTATTATTTTCAGATTGGTCAATTTGAAGAAAGTCGTACAATGGTACTAAAAGCTTTGCAACTTTTCCCTGAACACATTCAATCGAAAGCAATTTTGGGACATATCGAGCAAATGTCAAATGCAATATGAATATATCTGACAAATATGCATTTAATCCATTTATGGCTTTCTGAAAAACTTAAATACTTATTACTTCTACCATTTTTTAACGTTCAATTCGCTACACTTCAATGTTTAGACTCATTAAAAGATTTTAGAAAAAAAAACTTCCACTTATCTTATTTATAATATTTATCAAAATGGACAATCTAATTATTTTGATTTATAATATCTTATTAAAATGAACAATTTAACTATTTCTATTCTCCAGCTAATTAAAAACAATATAAGCAGTGATTTCGAGAATGAATATTAAAATTATCAGCTACTTGTAGTTTAAAAAATTAAAATTACTTTTCAAAAAGCATTGATATAAATCTTCAGTACAAAAATTATTCATTTTGAATGCCACCAAAAAGGCCAAGTATCATCCAAAATAAGTAAACTATATCAGTAAATATTGTAATTGCTGCAAAAATGTACTCTTCTGGTGAAATTTCATACTTTTTTCCACCCATTACTAACTGAAACAATTAATTATTAATTAATTAATTAATTAATTAGTTTATTTATTCTGTATTCATTACTGCATATCTTGTCTTGGCAACTTGTTCTATAGTAACTTTATATTAATATTGCTAGAAAAGCAACGATATTAATAATACTTTTAAATATTTTTTTAATCAACTATGGCAAGAGATCTGAACTAATGCTAAAATTTAGCACATGAAATATGAACTATTAAGATATTTCAGCTAAATATTTGCTAACTTTGTGACATTCAAGCATTATTGCAGTGAATGAAAGACAATTTGAAGTAATCTACTTATCTCTTGTAGAAATATTACTTATACTATCTAAGTATAAATAATTGGTCAAAAATAATTGACCCCATCTAAAAATCTTAGTCCTTCAAGTGACCTATTGTATTATTTTCTGTAAAATATTTATTCTTAACCAAGTTATTAAAATCAAAAGTTGTTATGCTTAAGCACAAAAAAGACTAATTAAATCATTTTTATGTAATAATTTTTTAGAGAGCTCAAACGTATTCGAAAGGTCACTAGCTATTGTTTTCAATTTAAAAAAAAAAAACTTTGCATTTTTAAAAATTTCTTTTCATTATTTTTGCAATAAAAAAGCAGTAAATATATAAGCAAGAGCTGTTACTTGTATATCAACAGCTAAATATGCCATAAATAATATAGCAGCAAGGCCAGCGTATATTATATACAACCATTTGACGTTAAATATCCACGCAGCTATCATTGCCACAATGCCAATTACAAATACGACAAGTGTGCATATGAATAATATTCCAAGAAAACTACAATAATTAATTAATCAGTATTTTATAAGCATTCAATTTATTTGTAATATTTAGCATAATACCACCATCCATCAATATTTATCAGTTGTAGTGCTTATCCAACCTTTGAGTCAATTTAATTTAGTAAGTTTAAAAGATTGTTTGTGTTTATATATGATGCAGTTGATCACTGTTCATGCAATAACAATTACTGAGAAAAAATATGAGCGGGAAATTCATTCCATTATACTTATATAAGCATTCATTTTCAATTACAATTTTTTGGAATTATATAAGTATAATGTACGGCTATACTAGACTAATTATAATGTCCTAAAATCAATCTGTCTTACTATTAAGATTAAGTATTCTAGTTTAATGCAAGCTTAGATATTATAAATTTGGTAACATATTTGGATGACAGTATGAACAGTTTTGGTATTGAAAAGTTGCTAAATGCAAACTGTATTTTATCATTCATAACTATGATTTCCTCTAAAAACAGAAAGGCAAAAGTTACCTTGTCAAGTCATACTTTGTTTGTAAAGCAAAAATGATAATACCAAAGCAACAAATAGCTGTGATAACTAAGCATATCAATACGGAGATGATATCATGATAAGCACATATGCACATAGTCAGCAAACTCATTGATAAAGTTAATAATGCTGTGAATATCAAGTTGGTCGGATATGACCTAATGAATTGATAAGTTTATCCATAAAATAAGAATATTAAGAAAATCAAAATTAATATGAAACATAAAATATTGCATAATTTTATCCTCAAGAATTTTTTACATCCAATTAGCAGTTTCTTCATGACAAAAAAAATGGAAAAATGAAGGAACAATAATTTGATAATTATTGATAATTTGTTACTGACAACGAAGATATACTTTGAAGTAACAAATTTATAATATAAGTTAAACCTTAGCAAAATTTTTTATTAAAAAAAATTATTATTTAATTATATTACTTACCTTCGAATCCCTTCACAACACATTAATGCAATATAAACGACCGTGAATAATAACCAGCTTATAATATAAAGTCCAAAAGAACGTTGTACAAAGTGACGAATATCACTGTTCATAAACGGAATTGATGTTATTAACGCAGTGACCAAAAGCTGAAATTAGAAGTTGATAGAAGTGATAAATAGTAAAGATAATTGATATAATACTGTATGATAGGATTTACAAGTTTTAAAAATTATTAATCTGTTCATAAATTTAAAAATAATATTTGATCTAATAACGAACCATAATTGAAACAAGAAAGAAAACTTTCCGAATAAAGGCATTTCGTATAGACGTAGAATTGAAAGTAAAGTTCAACAAAGGTCGTCCAGATTCAACATCATGATTTATATCTAAATTATTTTCAAAAATATACTAATTTTTTGTTTTACAACAAAAAACTTTAGCTTAGAATGCTTATAACTTTGTTTTAAAATATCAAATAGTATTCAAAATATGCAAGAATTATATTAATTAACTGATATTTTGCACAATTCAAGCATTATTTCATTAACTGTACACAGAATAAGTAATTAAATAATTAATACAAACAAATTATTTATTTATATACTTTCTTCTTGTAGTAATTTAATCAGTACTGAGTATATCTAATAAGTTTATATTTTAATCATTGCAAATTTGTATATTCTTAAATTTTGACTGCTTTTTGGGCTTTTTGGGAGCTAATTGTACATTGAAATAATTAAATAAATATTTGCAAACTTTTAACATGTCTTGAAGATTTTTGTAAACTTTCATCATTGGAACTGTCAGAATATTTTTCACGTTCAATTATTGCTGGCATTTAATTCTACCAAAGTTTACTGAAAGATTCATATTTGTTCATGTTTACTATATCTTGAACGATCACAATAATTTATGCAACAATACGTGTGTTACCATAATTTTAATTATAATAATGCATAGTTTTAAGACTTCTGAAGGTAAAGATAATTAATACTCGGAAAATTATAACGTAAATATAATAGTAAATCATATAAACCTTTGAAATAAATCAAGCAAATATGTGCCTAATGTACTTTTTAGCAAATTGACCGCTCACAATAAACAAATATTTACAATAAATCCAAAAAGTATTTTTGAGCAGTAATATAAGTAAATAATTGATACTCTTATTGTACACGTAATTCACGCCAGTAAATTTGCAGCAATCCATGCAAAGATTATCCACAAATCTAAAAAAGGCTTTTTCTGGCATATTTGTGCAGTGATTACATTAAAAATAATTCAGTTCATAATTTTTGTTTTTTCAAAATAAGTTATTTTGTGAATTATTTATTTTTCAAAAAGATTTCAAATATTATCCGCTTTATATGCTATTGAGAAGAACAGAACTGTAAAATTGTGCCTAAATACTATCATAAACTGTTTGTGTTCTCACTATGTTCAAGCTTTCTGGCTTGTAATATTGTGTTTAAAGGCAAAACTTTTAAGGTCATATTGAAATTATTTGAATTCGCGCAGATTAAAAAGCGATTTCGAAGTCATCAATTAACATTTACTGTACAATCGATGAGATTTTTATTTTTAACTATTCATGAAATTATCTATACTATATCTATACTATATTGACGCAGTCAGTAACTCTCAACACTTTGCATACGTAAACAATCCTCTTACGTTTACTTAAAATGCAGTTGTAAATTATTCACACTGCTAAATAATGTTGCATGGATTATCGCTAAAAATTTTAATAATGAAAGCAATCGATGAAAAATACTTTTTAAAATAAAGAAAAATAAAAGAAAAAAACATAAATAATAAAAATGAAAGATAAAAGTAACATAAATAATAAAAATTAAGACATTCAAATCTAATTAAAAATTTAAATTTACTGAAAATATTCGATTGAATTATATTATGCTGTCAGATGCATTGCTTCAAGCGTTTAACATCGAATATTTTGCTGTGTAGTTGTTAATTTAAGCAGTAATAAATCTGTAAAATATGTTATTTTTTATAATTACTTACTGTTTACATGCATTGTTGCAGTCATAAAATATACTTTATTAATATTAAAGATTCGTTCTAAATCGAACTCTGATGATTTGAATTTGCGTGTTATTTTTATGGCAATATTGGGATTCTTTCAAAGTAATGATGGAAAATCTGATCAGCAATTATTACTATTTGAAATGTTAAGGTATAGAGAAGACTTGTGATTTTCATTGAATATCACACATTGATAAACAACTGTTGATGTGCTTTTGTATTTTTATGAAAAAATGGAGTCAACTGAGTTTATCTGTCAAATTTAACTGTACTATAAGATCAGAGTGAGTAGTCAGTCAGTAACTTCAATCTGGCACACTTTTCAGCAGAATCAAAGCTCTCTCAGAAAGGCTTATTGGTGTCAAAGGCCAATGCGATTTTGGAAATAATAATACTAATTTATGTAAAGTTTTGCTGCTCAAAAAATTGTATAAAAGCATTAATATAACAATGCAATTCACCTCAGTTTACTTCATTTGCTATTTGCATTTGTAATTCATATCGAATTTGTTTTACCGCTTTAATGCATAAAAAATATAAGTACGAATTCAGGTTCGCAAATCGTTTACGACAAAATTATCATTTGCGATGTGCACCTCCACAATGTCTACTTGGATAAGCCTCAGTCTTATTTTGGTATGTTTTGTTAGGTAGAATGCACTCACTTTGAAGGCAAAACCAAGCTGCTATTTTTCTAGCACAATTCCTTTATACTTATAGGTATCAGAAGTAGTGACTCCACTACCACCACAATCACCACTATCAGAACCTTTGGACTTGTCATTGGGAAGATTTGGGGTAAATCAACAAAATGTTATCAAAGCTAACGACACCCAACGATTGCTTTCCACACTGAGTGCTGAAGAAAACGATAGATACGTAAACATGAATGAATTTTTGACAGTAGAGTTAATTTCTGATGAAAAACATGAT
>UYYF01004643.1:504-47358 GCA_900618365.1 Thelazia callipaeda
AAAACTTGCTATCATCAATTGCATGGATTACAATTGCTGAAATCGAAGCTTTTCACTCAAGCAAAATAACATTAGCATTGCAAGTCAAAATGCTTTTGTACTCTATCAACCAGCTATCCAACTCTTCTTATAAACATGTGGCTCATTTTGCTCGACGCATCAATGATCTGACGTTTGTTGCTCTATCAGTTGACAGTTTTGTCTTGCACCGCAAGCAGAACTTATAATAACAAAGGCTAACAAGCCCTTGCAGTTTTAATATATTCAAAATTTTTGTCCGCAAAATTTTGCAACCAGTATATGGTAGACAATTCCAAATTTCCTCCTATACTTTTTGAATTTTTTGGGTAATTTTTTATAGCCGGGCTTCCATTCAGGAATTCAGATTTCAAACGAATGCATAAAGCTTCAAGGAAGGTTAGCCGTAAGTGCAGCATGCTAACATGCAAAGTTGTATTTGAATTCTTGTTTGCAATTTTCGTTTTAAATGCATCTGTTTTACTATTAATATATTTCTTGAAAATCAGTTGCATTATTTTCATTTCACAGACTACTTTTTGATTGCAAATTTAGTTGATAATTGCCACCAGTATTATTCTTTTTATACCATTTGCTGTCAGAGAATTATAATCATAAAATAATTTTGTCGCTGTTATTACATATGATGATAGTTAGCAATATTAATAATTTAATAAGGATAGCAAGAATTCATAAATTTTGATATGATTAAGTCAGTGGATTGAGGTAAAAAAGGAAAAAGAGTGAATGAAAAGGAATAACCAGTGTTCATGGATAAAATTAAATATTGTTTTTCAATCTTTCAATCTTACTTTGTTGCAAATCATCAGTAACGAAGAATTGAAATTGCTTCATTTAAATCCGCAATAATTTGTTAAATCCACTTTGCAACTTTTTGTTTAATTTCGTTTTCTGTTATAAGTAATGAAAACTTTCCACTAATCATAAGCTTACTCTTTATTAAACAAGAGTCTGAATTAATTGTAATATTATTTTTGCTAGGCTGGCCATATTTTCTTTAAGCTATCGATCTGTTTTTACGATGAATTATGACGATTTATTAGCGAGAATTCACGTATAATTCTGTTACTTTCGAGATCATCTTTTATCCTCATTACTTTTAACCTTGCTTCATCATTCGATAATGGCAAGTAAGAGTATCACGTAAGAGTATTTACTGAATAAACTTCTTTTTCCGACTGACAAAACATTAAGTAAGATTACTTTTAAACTGTAAAGCTGCACAGGAATAATTTTTTACTACGACAAAAAGCATTTATGATGTTTTTAGAACAATTAAGATATAGAATACAAAATAAGTTATAAACAATAGTAAATAGAAAATAAGGATGAAAAGATTATAATTTTCAGTTAACTACATAAGTATTAGAAAAATTTTAATGAAGTGAATTATATTGGCTTCAATGCATTACTAATGTATCGCATGCTTATTTTAGTTTCGAAATCTTTAAAAATTTGATCAAAGAAACAATGTAATTATTTGTAATTAATAAATTGAAATGCAAAATTCCAATCAATTTCATAAAGTGTTAATGAAATGTAAAATAAATTTTCAACAGAGAATTTTGCACATAAAATGTGAAAACAATCAATATTTATTCTAAAATGCTTACTTCAAATTGTATTTATTTGCTATTATTAGCATACTTTTCAATTTGTCATAAAATTTCAAAAGAAAATACCAAAAGTAAATAGCGATGAAAATGATATGCATAGTCAAAAATTAGCATGCAAAAGTTGAAGAAGCATAAAAGTAATTCATTTTCTTTCTGCTTGCATCTTTTAATCTTATTTTCAATGGAAAACGTAAATTTGGATGCTAATAGCAGTTAACGAAATGTTCTTTTTTTCTCTTTCGTGTTGATTATAAATTCCTTTGGGATCACACACATAATTTTAATTTTTAAAAGTGCCACACGTAATGTGATACCTTAATTTTGGTGTTTTTGTCCGTTCACAACAGTTTCTACTCTATTTTTCTTGCAGAAAAGTTACTCTCTGACAACCATCAATTTTCGCTTTTTTGTTTTTATTTTATAGAAAAAATAATTACTCATAATACGATAATACACTAAACATTCTTTCAATTTTAACAAAGTGTAGCCAGTTTTTGTTTTATAAGTAATAAAATTCTGTGAAAAGGTTGCAATATATTAAAAAATTG
This sequence comes from Thelazia callipaeda, assembly GCA_900618365.1. Lineage (NCBI taxonomy): Eukaryota > Metazoa > Nematoda > Chromadorea > Rhabditida > Thelaziidae > Thelazia > Thelazia callipaeda. The sequence goes on from UYYF01004643.1 coordinate 2,708, forward strand.
AAGAATACATTGAAAATTTATTATTTAAAAAAATAATCATGACAATATTTTTAAGACTTTACTCCCACGCAATATTTGCAAATTGATAAATGTTGTCATAAATTTTGTTTTTCATACTGACTAGTCACCGTTATTTCTGTTTTTTAATTATCATCCACAACTATCAAATATATCAGTAATGTAATTGAAAAATAACTGCATTATTATAATTTATGACAGATGAAAATAATCACTGAATAATTTCTAATTCTGCTCAAACTTTGATGTTGATTAAAAATTAGTGTAAGAATTGAACAGTACTTTTACTTCAAACATAATGTGAATCTGATGAAACTTTAAGCAAAAATAAAGATACTTAAAGATAATAAAGTTGAAATAAAAGACGTGCTTTTACTCTGAAAGCTTTTGGCATTAAAAAAAGCAAAGATTATAAAGTAAACGTTAATGCGTGGGCTATGCTTTCCACTTAGTCAGCATTAATTTCTTCCGTTTCTTCTGCTTCTTCTCAATTCTGTCCCGTGTTTTGAAACGTAAATTAAATTGAAGAAAAGTTGCTATTGGATAAAAAGCAATAAATTGTTAACTGCAAAGAATGCAATAGCATTTAATTGTTTTAGCAACGTGTATTTTTTATTGGCACTACTTTTTTGGTTATTTGCAAATAGTTGCTAAATGATACTCCTCATCTAATAAAATAAGATGATGCCTTAATTAAGTATTCATCAGTAAAAGTTAATTCAGTTTGTCATGAAGTCACGAATGTTCAGTGTTAACTTATTGATTTGTGAATTAAAATCAACTAAAATAAATATGTTTATTTTTTTAATTCATGAATTTAATGATTATTTATAAGATAGTAATGTGACACTGTAATGACTAATTATAAAAATTGAGTCTGACTCTTTTTATTTTTAAGATCTCAACTATGATTTCTTTATCAAAACTAAATTAAATTTTCTGATGAAAGCTTTAAAAAAATTTATGAAATAATCAAATAATTAAATTTAGATAAGAACCATTTCTTTATAGTTTAGAAGTGTATAAGTAGGAGATAAGTAGGCGTCAAGCGCATTCAATTTGCTTTAGCTTTATTAAGCAAAAATAATTGTGAATTGGGAGAGCATCGAGTATTACTTCAAAAACATTAGAATTTTTAATACAAGTACAACAAAATATTTTATGCACTGCAACGTCGTTTTGTTATAAATTGCCTTAATTCAAATTCAATGTGAAAAATATAACATTTTTTTGCAAGCCATTTTCTGCGCCTTCTTAATATTCTAAAAGTTTTGTTTTGTTTGTTTAACTGAGTCATCACAGTATATGACAAAAAAAATAATAAGAAGAAGAAGAAAAGTTTGATGATGCGTTGCTTCATTCGTTACAAAAATCCTTTTATCACATTCGGAAATTACTTTTCACTTATTTTTTCAACTCTAAAATTTTTGTCATTCGTTTACTTTGTATTGTTTTTTTTTTTCTTTTTTGGAGAGAAGGAAAATTTGCTTAAGCGAAGTTTGCATTAAATCATAAAAGATTATCACTGTCTGTTGATTCTTTGTAATTTTTTCCAACATTAAGACACTTTGTGTATTCTGAAAAAATTTTGTCTAATCTCAGTAAAAATTAAAATAGATTTATAAGTTAAATGCAGTTATAGAAAATCCATGCGAAAACTCATGTTCTAGCAATGATTACAGTAATTTTAAATAATAGTTCGTCAATTCTTGAAAAGATGAATTTTCCACAATGTTAATTACATTATGTCTAATGACTATAATTTACATTTAGTTTCTATAATGGATAAAGTAGCAAGAAAACTCTGGTAACATTTGTGATCCACTGCACTACTGTATAATTTCTTGATGTCTATATCTGGTGTGTTACAAAAATAGTCTTCTTGCTACATCGATGATTAGATAGTATGTCAAAACAATTGTGCCTTTGATAAATTTCAAATTTAATAATCTATAAAATTTTTAATGTAAATACAAACTATCTTATCGATAACAAAACAAAGACTGTAGTACGTAGCATAAAATTTTGCTCTAGAAAATCATATTAATTTGCAAGATAATCATTTCAATATTATTGAAAAATGAATTTAGTTAAATGAAATCAAAATAAATAATATAAATTGCACTTAAAATAAACTATTTTATTTTATTGCTAAGTAAATTATTTGTTCAAAGCAAACTTTCAGAAACTTTGCGGGTGGTAAAGTAAAAAATTAATGACCGAATGTAATCACTGTGTAAATCAAGAGTTTTATCTTTGCTTGCATCTATATTCCTGTACGAGAAGGTAGGTATAATACCTACTTTCTTATTTCAACATTATCTCTGAATCCTTACTTTTCATGCACTTTATATGTAAAATATTTTTTTCATAGTCAAAACAAACTTCAAATGAAGCATTGTTTCTCCAAGAATTATTTTATATTTTAGCAGTAGTAATGCTATTTTAATGTTTTAAAAAAAATGTTATTTAAACACTTAAAGCATCTCCAAAGCAAGTTTTCTTCAGGTATACTTTTTAGCAAAGACAGGAATGTAATATGAGTAGATTATAAAAACGAATGCAATAATACAGTTTCGCAGCTCAACATTTGATGCACAAATCATTATCGTAATGTTATAATCGCAAGCTCAAAGCTGCTGGAAAGCATGCTAATTTTAAGAATGAAGCATGATTTACTTATGTTATATAGTTATATTTAATTTCATTTAACTTTAATTTATTTCAACTTTATCTTAATTTGATTGCCACTTTATAACTTTAAATGTGATATCAAATTATAAAATAGCAATTCAGAAATTAATCCTTAAGCCTCATTCTATTTTTTTAAAACTTAGTCTTGTTCTGTTATATGTAGTCGCACTTTAGTCTCATATATTTATGCCATCAATATTTATTCTAACCATTTTTCAATCAATAAATTCTAATGATATTCATATAAATGAAAATGTATTGAAAAATTGTTTTATTTTATTTTTTTATTGATTTCGTTTTTGTATAAAAGCGCTGCACGTAAAGTGTATATATATTATTCATTATTGTTGTTACAAAAATGAAATGCAAAAAGCACAAATTTTGAGCGGAATTTGCAAATATTTATGGTTTGAAGATAATTATAATAGTATTGACAAGGATGGCTCGGCTTGCTTTTAGCATGAATAATAATATACACAGTAAGGGTAAGTAAATAATGATACTGCTTGTGATCTGCTTGTTAATTGTAGTCGAATTTAACAACAAGCAATGATTACACTATATATTTGATGAAATATTTTTTTAAACTTTTTATAAATTATCAAAAAATTCAATATTAGATCTATTACATTCAATTCCTATTGTATTTGAAGAAAAACATTCAAAGATTTGTAAATGGTTAAAAAGCAAGTGATGACTAATGCATTCTAAAACAACAAGAAAAAGGCACTGAATAACAATTTGTGATGCTACTAACAATAAATTTAGTATCACTGTTGTATAAATAGTTAACTTCATTTAATCCTTTCTTATACTTTCATTTTACAAAAAAACAAATATGCATTTAAAAAAATAAAAATGAACAAAGTGTCCCTTGACTTTTACTACAATAAACAGTAATTTGTGAGGAAATCATTATTAAATTTGTAAAGCGTAAATGCCTGATGAGGGTAGAAAAATAAAATAGCATTTACATCTTTTTGATCGCTTATCAAGATCAATTTTTGAGTCTGATAACCCTGTCAGAGGTTTACAAATAATTTTGAAATTGATAATTAAAATTTTCTGATCATTTTTTAATAGCTTAACATTTTTGCATCTAACCAAACAATTCATCATATAAACACTGTATTTGCAATTTTCATTTAGACTTTAATTTCAAATTCTTAATCATCGCAAGTTTCTTTACGCTGCCATTAACTACCATTTTGGAAAATTAGCAATACTTAACTAAAATGCTTTTGTTATCGCTTTTTCTAGTACTCACACATTTGCATATTTGATTTTTTTATTTCTCACGCCATTTAGAGCTTATGCTTTGTGTTTCACATATTATCTCAGTTTCACTCTTTTCTGTCAAATATTCTCAATAAATCTTTGCATTCTTAATTTTGGAATAATCGAATAAATCACAATTATTCACTTCTTGCAGTCAGTTTTGCATATTAACAGGAGCTTTTAATATTTCAGTGGTATGTATCAACAAGAATGATACTAACTTTAGCATAATAATATGCTGCCAATGCGAAAATTGAATCGGTATTCGATCTTATTTTTATTATTTTCACATATTTGTCATTAAAATTTATGCTGAATGTCTGACCACTTCAATATTCACAGTAATCTTTTACCGAAGTAAGAGAAACGAATTTATTACATGACTAAAAAGTCGAATTTAATTTGTTCAAAATTTGCAATAAAATAATTAAATGATAGTATATTGCAGTGAAATAAAATATGGATTTATGATCTTAGCAGTGTTTCCACAGAGCCTTCCATTTGTTGTCGTTTCAAAATTCTAATCGAACTGACTGAAAATTAAATAAATTATTACTAACAATGATGATACTGATTTTAGTATGATAATGTGATGACTGCTGGATACAAAGCTGATCAAAGTTTGTAAGAAATTCGATGATATATATATATATATAGAAATAATCTGTGATTCTCTTTATAGAAGCTTTTATTATAAAAACAAAATACTTTTGTTTTTATAATAAAAGTGAATTCATACAATAAACTTATTTCTAAGGAAATGAAGTTTGAAATAACACGTAACATTCTATACGTAGAACTTCCTTGTTCTGTTATACATGTAATTTATGCGCAACTTCTATTTTAATATAAAGTATTGATAATGAGTTGATTGTAGATGAAACGAATGAAGACATTCTATAAACTACCAGGAACTTAAATAATATTTGTATTTATCCTTGGAAATTTTTAGGAATTTGTTTCAAATTTATAAAAAATGGTAGGATTGCGAGAAGTCTCCGTTTTATAGATAGCATCAATAGTGGAAAAATTTCATTCTTAAAAGAAAATGCAATCTATTTGATAGTAATACAAATAGAAGAAATACAATAAAAAACATTACCATCTCATTACTACATCTCAATACGTACATTTTCATTACACTCATTCAAATAGATTAATTCTTAAGACTAGATCATCTTCCTTCTCTGAATATTAGAATTTTATTGAATACAAGAATAAATTATCATTTAATTCTTATCTTTGCAACAATAACTTTGAAATGTTACTTATTAATACAAAACTTATTCACAGCTCTGATAAATATAGCGGAATCTGATTACACTCTAAAAAATAAATAGTCTGATGCCTGAATTCAAATTTTATACAAGAAATATAATTTGTTACCTCTGCAGCGCATTACATATCAGTTATGAATTTATCATCTGCATAGCATATTTATTTTTAAGTCTAACTTAAATCCATTATGCCACGTATACAGATAGAATAAATGCAAGCAATGATGAGAGAAACATACAAAAATAGATCACAGATTCTTGATACATGGAACTTTAATGCATACTGCTGTTGAGTACACATAAAATATGCTTAAAATTGCGCAAGCAATGCGTATTAGAATATTCAAAGAAGGAACATGTGTTATTCAATTGACCTTGATATATAATGAGATAAATTGAGATTAGCATTTAGATTGTGGTATTTTTCGAGAGCAATTTTGAATTTGAGAAAAGTAAGACAAATTCAATGTTTAAAATAAAATATTTTGAAAAGAGAAGATGACAAGAAAGGAAGGCTTATATTATCATCGCTTTCACAATTTTTCAATAAAATAGAAAGATTGAAGAGAATGAATGATTTTAAGCTTGTTATACTGACAATTTACGCATAAAAGAAGAGGTATTGGTGATGAAGTGATTCTCAGAGATAGTCGAAAAAGCTTTTCAAGAGGGTAGCTTAAGAGGTTAGTTAGAGCATCAAATCGAGAGCAAGATTGGTAACAATTGACAATGACGCATGCCAGATGTTGCAAATTGTCTCATTTGCTTACACCTTGTTACTACTTTGTTACTCGCTGCTCAATCATTCATTGATGTCTATTAACATCTCAATTAATTATCGTTTCAAATTTCTGCAGCTTTATTTTAGCTCGTCTTTTTTTATCTACTTAGAGTTTACTTTCTTAAATTATTTAATTCAAATGGTGCAATGTTTGTTTTAGTAAATGAGGTAACTAACTTTGAGTAGTTCCTGTAATTTGATCTTTCTTCATTCTCAACAATATCAATTTTATTTTCTTCATAAAATAATTCGTGCTATATGAGTAGATACGTCAGTATATTGAATATCACTGTAATGAGCAATTTAATTTTGCTCACTTAACTATTTCAAGATCTGCAAATTTTCTTTAAAATTAAATCAATGCCCTGGAAATTATTAAAATTGTTGAACTAATAGTAGTAATTTTTTTTGTTGAACAATTTGATTATTATTGCATTGTAATAATTAAATCAATCAAATTTTGCATGTGAATAGTGTAAGTGATAATTCCAAGACAAATAATAAAATCTCAAAGTTTTTTTAATCACTGATTTTATGAAAGCCAGAAATAATTTTTTGATAAATTTCATTTAAATTAAGTTCTTCTCCACTTTTCACTTACTGTCAAGTTCTTTTAGAAAGCTTAACTTCTAGAATTTCACTTCACATTCGTCCCATTCCTTAAAGATTCTTTAAATACTTTTACCAATCAAAATTGAACATTGTGAAAACTTTACAGAAATTTTCACAATGTTTAATTTTGATTGGTAAAAGTATTTAAAGAATCTTTAAGGAATGCGACGAATGTGAAGTTAAAGCAGATAACACTTGTTTGTGATATTCACTTTTGTTTAATTTGTGTTGTATTACTTGTCTAGTAACTATAAAAAACGGTAAAATATGAAGCTAATGGTAAAAGTTGTAGGAGAGAGAGTTTGTAAGCTAGTGGCAAAAGTTGTAAGATAGAAATTGTTTACTGTCATTTTCAAACAGCGTTCATTGTCCAGTGCTATTAACTTCAATACTGCTGATAGTCATATTTCTTCAGTTATTACTATTTTTTGTTACCAACTTTTAAAGTTATCTCATTTCTACCTTTTTAATTGTTTAATCATTTGACTACTAGTAGACTAGTTTTAGCTAATATAAGTGAGTTTATTGACGTATTCTTACTCTATTTCATTAAGTAAACTTTGCGATTTGCTGAGCAATATAATAGAATTATACTTGATAATGGGAATTAATAGTTTGGAAACAAATATAATGCATAATCTGTTTTAAAAAAAACTTCATTTTTTTCAATCTTCAACGAAATTCAATGAATTTGAAAATTTCCAAACTGTTTTAAAGCATTTAAATTACTTTTAATTATTTGCTGAATTAGAAATGAACTTTGAAAAAAGGAGATCACTTTTTGATTTCCTTTTTAACTTTGATTAGAAAAATGCGTGATAACATATTTTGATTAAAAAAACAGTTTACAAATAATGTGTAGGAAAGTTGATAGATCATTGAAAGCATTATAAGTCATATTTATTGCGCTGTATTGAATCTAAATCAATAAGTTTATGATATTAAATTGTAAACTTATTGAGCCATTTTTAATATCCACTGTACTGTACACTTGCATTAAATGAGCTTTATTCTAAATGATAATAGAACACGGAATTCATTTATGATTCTTAAACGCGCAGCTAATCAAATAGCAGCACTTATGATATCAGTTTTTGCAGTTTTCAAGAGTAGTTTGTTGACTTATTCATCAAACTAGAAAAGGTAGGAAGAGTATGGCTGTCAGCACAGGACAGAGGGTACTATGGACAACATTAGATTAACGATTCAAAAAGAATAATGATTATTGCTTTATTTTTGTTAGCTTCTCCACAAGCATATTTACATTTGAGCATCAAAGGTTTTTATTTCATTTTTATAGCTCATTTTTTCATAATTTCTTATTTCCGCAAAAATTTAAAAATATATTATTGAAATTTTCCTATAAAATTTTGTCAAATTAAGTAACTTTATTTCTCGACTGAATTAACTATATTGTAATCAGATTTCATAAACAGCCAGTATTAAATTATATTTAACTGTAATTTTTACTCAGAAATCAGTTTATTATCATCTTTATTGGCTTATATAAGCTGGAAAAGCTTGTGTAGATTGCAGTTTTCAATATCTTTCAGTGACGTGCAAATCTTGAATTATATCATTTCAGTAAAATGAAATGAAATAATTTTTTATAGTAATTGCAAGTATTTATAACAACTACAATAATGGTATAAAACTCTTCGCAAATGTTATTTTATAGCTAGAAAATATCACAATTACTTTTTTTGTAATCTTGCCAGAAATGCATATTGCTCCTTCTCAGCTTCTTCACTTATACTGTTTAGTTATGCAGTTTTAACAATAACCCAAAATTATAATACCATTTTGCCGCATATTTTTTAACTCAAATCTTATTGATCATAACAAAGTATGGAGAATTATTAAGTACCTCTCAGTAATGCGTTTCCATGCTCCAATACAATCATGAGTCACTCATTTCTTACGTTATTTTTCACATCATTTCAATGCATTTACTTTTTCCGTCTTATCACAGCTATCCATGCTATAAAAAATTGTTTATATATTCCATATAAACTTTTAAAAGTACTATCTTTATCAATATTCTGCAACAGAAATCACGAACTTTATTTTGCATTCATTAATCGTTGATTGCTATTATTGTATTTCATAGCTTTGCATATTTAAGTAATTTTTCGGTATTTTTCATAACTTTACACGAGTTTAAATATTTATTATTTATGCTTGAGAAGACAACTTCTTATAGCAAAGAGTTGAAATTCAAGAAATTGGATAAATTGTGGTAACACTGACAGGTAGCAACGATAATCAAATATGACTGTCATCGTTTTTCATACCATTAAACGTCAATTAAAATTAGTACAATATTCCGTGAATCTCTCGAACTCAAAATAATTTGTTCATTTCATTTTCATCATTAAATATAGCTAATTTGCTGTAGTGAAATGAACAGATGAATGTAAAGCTCTTCATAATCATTTACTGCACAATAAAAAGAAACTTAGTCGTTGTTGTAAATTTTTTGCATCCTAACTATTCCATCCTCTTTTGTTTTTGGTAAAGATAAATGAGAAAAAAAATTGACTGAAAAATGTTTTTGATAATTATTAATAATTATCAAATTTATTTGATTGATAATTGTCAATAAACTAAATCACTTACCACAAACTGCATTTAACTGCAACATATGATGAGACTTACGTGTACTTTTAAACTTACCTTTCCTGCAATACTTTTATGATCTTATTCTTTTAATATGTCATCTTCTCTAAATCGTTCACATTATTCTCTCTGTACAAATATTTAACTAAAATATACATTGTAAAGAAATTTAATTCAACAATAACAGCTGCCATTTGTTGATAAATTAAAAAAAAATTCCCAGATAGATAAATTAATTTATTTTTTGAATTTCCATTTTTTTAAGATTTATGATTTACCAAAGAACTTGGTGAAAAAATCGTCACAATCATTTTGATGTAATAAATAAATTTCAAAATGGAAGGAATAAATAGTTGAAAATGAAAAAATGGTTTAATAAATATTTAGAATACACGTCAACTTCTGGAAGTTAATTTTAATGTTTGTGTCTGGAAATGCTTCGAATCATTGTGTTTGACCTCAAGTTAGAATTTTTTCTGCAAGAAAGTGATTTCGATACTAGGTTGGCGATCACTACTATCGAAATTTATCTGTCCAGGAATTTAGTTTGACTGTTTGCGCATCTTTTCGTCGTATAACTAATTAAAAAACAATTCTTTCAAACCCAAATTCTTCCTACAGTTGCTAGATTGAAAAACAGATTTTATCAGTTACGAGCAAAATTCGTTCATCTTATTTATTCAGTACTGTGATTAGCAATCTGATTTGAAAATGAAAACAAAATTTTTAGTTTAAAAAAAAATTTGATGACCTTATAAATGATGAAGTTAAATATGCAGTAAATGATGCAGAAATGCTTTGTTCTTCACAATATGTTTTTAATTTCATCTCATATTTTATTGCGAGTGTGCAACCATTTTCATCGTCTATGTCACCAATTAATGATTATATTTATGCTACCTCTAGTCTAAATGCAACTGTTGACAACTTAATATCAGCTCAGAAAGCATTCTTGTATAGCAATATAGAAAAGAAAACTCATCATGCAAAGCCATACAATTTGTAGACTTTCTTGACGAGGTACAAAATATCGATATTTCAGTGTTGATATCTTATGTTTTTTCATTATGGTTATGATGAGTCTCAATAATTCGTTTTTGGGCTCTTTTCAACACCATTCAGTTTTACACTTCTTATGAATCGGAAACTTTTGCTTTAACAGACAATAATTTGATTTTTTTCATGATTTAATTAGCCAACAAACATTCAGCTGCCAGTCCATTTTTTTAAAATTTTCAATTGTGGATTTGTCTTTAGAATGAATAAAGTATAAAGAAGTTCGAATGTTGGCAACTTTACACAATATGTAATGATTGATTCTAGACAAAAATTGCAACGATTTATGAGTTGAATGGTTGTGTGAAAAGATAACACTATTTAATGAAAAGCTTCAAATTTATTCACTGAACAAATTTTTCAATAATTAGGCATACTTGTGAAGAATTGAAAACAAACTTTTCAAAATCAGAATTGATTTTAGTTATGTTTGAAAGATAAAGGAAAAGCAGAAACTAAAATAAGGATTGTTTTTGACATGTAAAAAGTAGAGCTAGCAAATATAGAAAGAACAAGAAAAGCTTACAACACCACCAGTAACAGCAATCAAAAGCCTGTGCGTGACTACCATCTTAAAAGTGTTCCCTAGCAGTGAAGACAATTAAATCTAGCCTATTCTAACTTTAGTCTAATGTAGGCAGCATCTGCACAACTTTATGCTTTTATTTTCAGCTATCATTTATTCTTATGTGTCATTTTACTAATATTTGAATTCTAAACAATTCATGCAAATAGGAAAGTAAGTAAAAACTTTTCATGAATCTTTTTTGAAAATAAAGATGAATTCAGCAAAAGTAAATGAATGTTAGAGAAAAACTGTCAAGGACCACTTTTCAACAAATGAATACTTGCTTTGTTACTTAGAACCAAGTATTGCGCTTTGCAGTAACATGCAATCTTCTCAGAAAAAAAAAAGCAAATTGTTAGTTCGTTAGTTAGTAAGCTATAGGCGAAAACGAGTAAAGCTATATTTATATTAATAGAGCTCAAATTCCTGAAGCTTAGCTTAATCGTCTAAAGCATATTCATCTTTTTTGTTCACACATCAATTCCATCTTTTTATTTATTAGTTTTTTATTGCAACTTTGAATAACTTTTATATTTGCAATTATTGAAGTACAGTTGCAAGTTTGTTATAATGGCGACCTGTTGTATTTGTTTGTGGTCTTTAGTATATGAATAATTGTATTTGAATTCATATCTCTTCTTTTTTGCATTTATGTCAAATGCAAAGTTTGAAATAAAAAGGTAATGAAAAATGAAATTGTCGTAGGCTGTTGAATGATTTTTTAGTAATTAGATAAGAATCAAAGCAGTTGTCTCTATTCAATTCCTATTTTCTTCTTCGGCTTTTCTTGCCTTCCTGTCTTTTAAATTTGAATTTTAAATCATTATGATTTAAATGTTCTATTCATTCTTTAAGTGCCGTAATTATCTATGCGTTAGAAATTTTGAAAAATTTGTAAGCAGATTTTTGGTTCGTTTTATTAGCCAATAATTATAACATAACTTGATCACTCCAAAAAAATTTATTTATTTTTTCATATATGCTTGTACTTTGCCAAATTATCATTAATTAACAATAAATAACAAATAAAGCTTTGTATTTTGTGTTCATCTTTACTTTTATCTTATTACATCACAAATCATTAATAGCTTCTCGCATTTATCTTTTTCATTTCCCATTTTCGTGCTTTGTCGTGCATATCAAACAGCTGAAAGTTAATTCTTCTCAGTAGTATCAGGTAATCCATTTTCATCTTTTTCCCACCATTAAATATTTTCCTCTAATTTTGGAAAAACCCTCTCAGATATCAGAGTTATATATATCATTTGCATAATTTTCTTTTCCTGCTTCTGTTGTTTAATCACCATGCTTTCCGTTTCTTCGTTGTAATCTCATATTTGTGCTTCAGTTAATAGCATTGTCATTTATCTTCTGTGATAGCTAAATTGAACATTATCATAATAATGTAATGACAATGAAGATTTCTTTCAAAGAAATTCAACTTAATAAAATTGGTCATGACCAATTATAATAAAGTAACTAATTTAGTGCCAAAATTTGAAATTAATCTAACTTTGAATTACTTTTGTATTTCATATCATATTTGTAAATTATTAACTGTTAGGAGAATATGGAAATGTTATTTGTATCGTGAACATTTGGTAGGTTTCGTTCAGAAATAATTAAATTTAGATACAATTAACATTATCGTGTGACTAACTTTAGCCGTATTTACTACTAAATAAATCATTTTTTTTTTATTATTCACTTGACTTCATTACAAATTGAATAAATAAGCTTGCAGCCAAAACTGTGTTAATATTTCATTAAAAAAATTTAAATGTAATGTAATAACGGTTACGAAAACGAAGGCTGTAGTTATTTTATGGCTATCTTTTTACTACTGTAATCATTATCATTGCAGTTGTTATTGTTAATACCGTTATTATCATTAACTATTTATTCTTATTGTTATTATAATTTTGTCATACGTTATTTATGACTGTAACTGTGAATAAGAATAAAGACATTCGTAATAGGCAAGTGACTTCATATGCTTGAAAGAACATATGGCGTGGCGTCTATATTTTATGGCGGCTCTTGACTTATGCTTTAAGAATTTTGCTATGCTCTTCTCATATCTGCGTGATGAGATAGATGCTAATGTGACAGGTGGACCAAACCTATAACCTGTTCATCATATTGTCATATCTTCTGAATGACCTTTGGTAGACGTTTGATTTCATTTATTTTCAGACAAAATTGTCTTTTCAAATATTTTCAACTAATTAATTTTTGATTTATAGGTATGCAGGTATGTATTACCAATTACCAGTGCAAAAATATCCATTGTTACTGACTAGTTTTTATAATGAATCTTACTATTAACTTCTCATGTGTATAAGGCATCATTTTTGTACTAATGATATGGAAATTTACGCTTGACAGTTTTTTAGAGGAAAGCGTTGAGATTTACAGAATGAAACAGGTTTAGAAAGTGTAAAATTTTTTCGTATTTTTTATTCTTGAGAAAAATTTCTTTCCTCTAAAAAACTATAATCTTTCGAATATTCATCATAATCTTTCGAAATATTGTATCCCAAAAGTTTACAGAATTATGGTGCTGGTATGCAATCATACGTCACTAAAAGTCATAATATTTCAAATAAAATTAATTTGTATTGATTATTTGGCGGAAATTAACTGAAAATTATTCGATTATAGAAAGACAAATTAGCCATAAACGATAAAGTAAGGTAAGGCAGAACTTTAGAGCAATGATTTAGTTAAATTGCATAAAATTGTTCGCTTAAAATCCTTAAGTAAGCTATGTGTGCAATATAAGCATAGGTTTTATTTATTCTTTTTATTTTAGTGATAAACAAAACTAGTTTTGAGAACATCTTTCAACTCTCAGGATTTATACCTTGCATCATTAATTTTGATAGAAGTCAGGAATTTCACTACATTTAATATGAAAGTAAATTTTAAAGTCTTGCATAAATGAATATTTGGTAAATGCATTTTTTAAAGTTTGATATTGTAATTAGAAAAGCAGATGAAATGCTTAAAATAAGCATCTCTGATAATCAGCATCTCATGATAGTAACTATTGCTTGTCTAATGCTCAGTTAAAAGTTACTAATGATAGAATACTATTTACAATTAAAATTACAATTTTTCTTGTCATGATAAATATGTTTCACAATTTTACATAATGAAATTTTTCAAATTTTAAAACGATTAAAAACTCTTGAAATTCAGTTTAATGATTGATAATTTAATGTTTAATGATTTTAAATGCTAAGAACTGAGATAAAAATCAAAATCTCGTGCAAACTGAAGTGGGATGCTCTAAAAGGCGAAGAATTTCATTATTTGATTCTTATTCGATTGATTTTACCTAAGTTGTGTAATGAATTATTTAAAAGTTTTAATTCGCTTGGAAATTTTTGAGTAACGAATACAGTAGAGGAGCTTTCTCTACTGTATTCGTTACTCAAAAATTTTGATTATCGAAATGGTTATGGAGTAAAAAAGCAAAGTATATAAATGATGAAAATTTTTAAAGGTAAAAATGATGATAATAATGAGGATAACAATGATAATAATAATGTAACTAATGATCATTTAGAATCTACTTTTTACTTTTGCTTCGTCATACCTCAGTCAAACCTCTTTTTTCTATAATTCATGCGATGAAATTTTTGTGATAGCTTTAATAATGGGAATTTTCTCTTGTGCCTTTTTTGCTGAATTTTTTCTAGTCCTTCCTTCGTATCATTCTCCAATCACTTTTGTGGACGACCTTCCAAAAACCATTGCATGCGAACGCTAATGCTTTTCTATTCCCTAAAATGTTCAGTTTTTACCAGTCATCTGTCCACGTCTCGGAACTGAACGCTGTGATTTTTATTTTGGCTCTTTTCCAATTGCATAATTTATGCGTTTCAAAATTTTAATGATGATAATAAATATTTGCTGTAAAGCATATACAAGTTTGCTGAACTGACTTTCATTGATATTTTTATTACATCAAACTTAAGCATGCAGTTGAAAGTTTTCTGGATAAAAGTAATAAATTTTCATTCCATGCTGTTATTCAATTTTTTGAAAGTTTTTAATTCTGAAAAAGCTATAGTTATATGTATTTTTTTCGTCATTAAAAGAGCGAAAAACTGATATTAATTAGAAATTACTGTATTAATAAAAATTACAACAAGATATTACTGATAGCTATGGTAATAGTAATAACATTAATAGCAATAACAATAATACTAATAATAATAATATAAGCAATAATAGTAAATATAATGAGCGTTGTTATAGTAAACAAAATGAAGAAATGAGTAAGTCCAAGGCAAATTATGGACAGCAACAGGCGAATTTGCTAATTTAAGTAAGTGGCTACATTTCCGGAGAAAAGTGTAATAGTTCATCCTGAAAACTTTGAAAAAGTTTGGCATTTTTGATCTTTTATTTTCTGATTATATCTTTTCTTCATTTTATCTTATCCATTGCTATGCACAATCAACTCAAATAGATTGGCCAGTCTGAATAAATTGATCGTTAAACTTTAAATAGAGCGTAAAAACAGTTGTTTCTTTAAGATGGCAGCAGCGAATTTTTCCATTTCTGTTTTCTTTGTTTTATCAATAGCTGAATTTTTTTGACTGACTAGCAGTTTTTTTATAAAAGCTTCTGATCATTTGTCTATGAATACATGCATAGCTTTGCTTATCATTAATGGATTCGTAGTTCATTATTGTACTATCGTTTTCTCTTAACTTTTATTGTTTTTCCTTTTGTATGGAGAGTGTAATTACTTTCATTAGATTACTTTTCATACTCTTATAAAATGTTTAATCTTCGTTATCATTGGCTTTAGTTTTAATTACTTTTCTATTCAGTGCAAGCTTTCCATTTTCAGAAGATTCTTTTCTATCAGTTTGATAATGAAAATCAAGCTGTAAAATGGGTGATTTTCGTTTTGTCTTCAGCTGCGAAATAAATTAAGCCTAAATGTCTAAATTTTACTTCATTCAAATCATGAAGCATCTCAATAAATGTTTAATAATCATCACTAACAGTAAATAATTGGTGTTAGATACGAGTGACATCAATGTGGCAGTAAGTTTTAATAAATTCAGTTATTAATTTCTTGGTAATTTTAATATGCAAGATTGAAGGTCTTGTCTACCATAATCAATTATAAAGACAAATTTGAATGATTTTTGTCACAGATTCATCCACAAATTGCGCATTTTGCATCTTTGAGATAACTCATTTAAACTGATAAAATCTGGTGGAAGTTGAAGGCTTACACTAAAAATAGGGAAGTCTACATTATACATTATGTGTGACCTTGAGAATTCCATCTCAATTTCATTATTATCATTTGTGCTGGAAGCCAACGATAAAAAACGAATGAAAATTATATAATTTAATTGAAAAAATTTAATTTTTTAATTTATTATTATTCTGTCATTATTATTGGCTACAATTTTGATTGCGTTCATTCGTTACTTCACAGAATTCTCTTAATTTCATATACCAATCTTAATGCTTAATCTTCTTGCTTGTATAATTGAAGGAATTACTGAACGCAATAATGGATTTTTAATTGGAATACAACTGAATTTAGTTCTTTTCATTAATTATTCAATTACAAAAATATTGCTCTCATAAACTGATCCACAAATAAAATTTATATTTATTTCATTACTGAAGTAAAAAATGATATTTAAAGAAAACAACAAACTGTGTTTTCTAGCACATTTTATTGTGCTTAATTTGATCAGTTTGCGAATGAAACTAAAAAGTCATTTTTAACAACTTACCAAGCTAACGTATTTTCTTCAGCATGTAAGTGTATTGCACTACTAATGCTACCTTTATGAATGCAGCTAGTATTGTTATTCCTTAATTTCATGTTGTGCATGAATATCTTACAAAAATATTTAATAATTTAAACCTATTATTAAGAATCATTACACAAATTTAGCATTCTTAGAATAATATATTGTGCATCAATAACTGAAACACTTTTCCCTACCATTGTGAAAATAGCATTAACGACTAGTATCATGTTCTAGCTTAACCTTATCCTAGATAATCAGTGGAAGGTATGAAAGAGAAAATTTTCCAGCAGTATTCCCATTTAATAACATCTCTTAAAGTTTTTTAATCTCTTACCTGAAAAATGATCATTTTTTGGCCTTTGAAGTATTTGCATAGAGCCGAAAGCGGCAACTATAAATGACCTTCAGCATTACGTCAAACTTTCTTTCATACTATGTAGTAGGTAGTAATAGTTGGCGGCAATTTCTTGCTCTTCTGTTTACCTCTATTTTGCCCCTCTTCTACTGAGATTTTGTTTGACAAAATTGAAAAATGGGAAAGTCACGGTGATAGCACGTAGAAATGAAAAAATGTTAAAAATCATTATGAAGCCTTGAAAATTATCAATAATATCGCGTGTTATACTTTGAACTTTTTCCTTCTAGTACATTTAAGCGTTATAACTGCTGTCACTCTTTCTATAATGACCCTAACAATAGCACTTCTAATTTAATTTGTTGAGTTTCTTACCCTCTGAATTAAATTAAGAAAATTACATTACACTGTTTTATATAAATATTATATTTAATTGTCCTTCAGGGATTTTTTGCATTTTGGATAAATTAAGCAAAATACAGTAAAGTGAAGAAGGTAAGCAAAGTTATCTTACTTTATCCAATTAAATAGCGATTATGATGTCTGCGTTTATGAACGAAATAAAGTATTATTAAAAGCTTGCGCTTTTAATTGTTTTCTTTGTTTGAAAAGTTTAGTAGTTGAATATATGAATGAAAGCAAAGACAAATTTTTGAATGTATTCATGATGGCAAATCTGCATGTGAATCTTTTTTTGCATTGCTGGGTAGGTTTGCTTATCAGTAGCTGCTATTGATTATGATCAACAATGAATTAGCTATCAAGTAGACCAAAAACAGTTTTCATTCCTTTTTACAATTCGAAAATGATTTTGTAGTTTTATCATAAAGCATCTAAAATTTTTAAAAAACTATCGATTCATATCCACTGGGAATACTCGTCAGTGAGACTTATCATAGCTGTGTTGCTTTTAGGATATCTTCTTCTGATTTTTTCAAATTTCTTTTTAGTTCATTGAAGTAAGACTTCGCATTGTATCAGTTTTCCAAAAAAATAAAAACTTCCTTCAGTATTGATGCATAAAAGCATTGCTTTCACTTTTGGCCTTTTGACAGCTTGCAATTATAATAAATTCGCCAAATATTTGCTGTAAAAATTTACTTTGAACTCAAAGCTCTTTTAATTTGTTTCTCTATGGGAATAGCGTTAGTTTTGTGTGTTGCCTCGAAACAATAAATCAAAAATAAATTGGAAATAATGTGACAAAGATTGTCACAGGCACTGATTTCAAAATTCGGTACTAAGATATAAGAATGAATTAATATTAATGTTCTCTTTTTGGAATAAAAATTATTGCTAGTTAATACGAAGAAAATTTTTCTGTTTATGTGCTGAAATTTTGAAAATTTTTTCTCATTTATTTTTATTAATTCATGTTTGATGATGTATGCTATCATCATATATGTATCATACTACTGATTTGTGGGAACCTTCGTATGTCATAAGTGTAGTTGATTTTTGTTCTGCTAAATAAATTATGATGCTAATTTCGGTAATTTCAGTTTAGCAGGTATTTTTGTTGTTTAATCTCTAAATTTTTGGAGTAATATTAATATTAACATTAATTCTCTGCAATCACTTGATGCCTTTTCTTAATTATCCATTTAATTTTTATCAAGTTCTGACTTTCAACACTGAAAATTCAATGTCTTGTGTGAATTATTATTTGGGTTCCAATTGGTCTATTCATTGAGCCGTGTCACTTGAAAAGGTATTGGAAAGTAGACAGATGAATGATTGAATAAAGAGCTTGGATTCTGCATATGGTCTATTCTATATCAACCATGTGCAAAAATAATAGTTGGTCTATAATTTTTGTAATGCTTCATTTCACAAATTTAATATTACGCTTTTTATTTCGTTGACTTAATTAAATGCGACCTTTTCATTATCTTTCACTTGCTGCGTTTATTAATAATAATAATCGTAGTATAAGCTCAATATAACCGGTATTCCAATTCATTATTTGAATCAATTCTTTACGCATCGATGAATTTTGCCACAATCATATCTATATGGTCAGAAAATGAGCTTAATCGAACGGTTTTTTGATCATTACTGCTGATTTATTTTGACGCTTACTAAGGATTTAACTATTTACTATCAAAAATTAATATGACAACATTGTCAAGTGCAAGTGATGTTCACAATAAAATGTCAAGTATAAAATAATGTAAATCAGTGGTAACAAAAAAATGTTTTGGAATTGACTTTTCATCAAATATAATACATTTTTTTAAATGTAATCTCATTTTTCAATTTATAATAACCAAAAAATTTTTTCAAAGAATTAGAAATTCACAAAAACAAAAAGCTGGCATTTACATATTGAAAATTATATATAATGAAAGAATTCACCAATACTTTGTTGATATATCAAGGCCAAAAGCTCAAAATTAATTTGCATAATTGGTGATAGGAACTATAACATCAGTAAAATTAACATGCAAATTAAGACTGACTTGATAACAAGAACTGACACATTTTGCTCTCAACCTATTATACCTTTTACAATTTTGTATTATACCATACCTTTTTCAATTTTACATCATACAATAATGCTCAATTGTTCCATTTTACTTTTAAGTCAAAACAGTGACTGCTTTTCAATATATACATTATTCAACAGTTCTTTTAATCACCTTTTATTGTTACATTAATTCACTTGAAATTTTTTGCATAAATGAACAAGTGTATTGTTACAAAGCATAGCATATGATAATGTTTAGTTTTACAGTTAAGCTTGTCAGTCTGTTAGTTTGAGCATGGAATACGGGTAAAGTTATCTCTGTCAAAAACCTGATATTGTAAATTTATCGACGAAAATAGTTATAAAATTTGTAGTATCATCAGTGAATATCTTTTATAAATATTTTCTTAGCATTATTTATGCGTTTAAATAATGGGTATGTGATGCCTCCATCCATCTATCTTTGATAAATATTTATTCTTCATTTATCTTTTATCTAACTGACCTTTTGCACTTCATTCTCTCATTCATTTTTTTTTTTGAAAATGAAAACTTTCGCAAAGATTTTTCATGTTAATATATATATTTATTTAATTGCAAGCTTTCATGAAGTAAAAGCTCTTCTGATTATTTTCGCTTCATATAATATATTATTCCATTTTTACCAATCGTTCATATCATAGTCACAGATTGGCTTATAAAATAGGTTTCTTTTATTAATTTGATATAATTTTATTACCTTTTTTTTGCCTTCTTTTTCTTACCTTCCTCATTTCTTTTTATACCTTACAAGTGTGTGATACAGAAGTCACTATGATCACAAATAGAACACAACTTTAAATTGAATCTTTAAGTTTGCAAAATCCGGAAGACTTTGATAAATTAATACTTACTGTTAGCTGTTACTGCAGTAATTAGGATTTACATAGATAATTAGGAAGTAATAAATGAATTTTCATTAAAATTAACAAATGAAATACTATGAATGTTTAAAAACTCAGCTGAAGTAAAAATAGTGGTACAAAGTGAGACATTCAGATTGTTAGTTGATAAGCAAACAACGGATGACAAAATTTTGCACATTATGTAGAGATAAAAATATCGCGAAAATTTTGTAATCTTTTGTAAATCAGTAACATTCGCCGTAAAAGAAAATTCTGATTCTATAAAGATGATTAAGATTATTATAAGTTAAAAAGCTGTAGTAATAATAAAACAATTCAAGATTAAGGAAGCAATAACAATTATTAAATTAGCATTGTTGAAATCATCCTGTGCAATTATGCCACAGACTGATTCTCTTATTAAGAATGAATATAACTAGCGAGAACTAAAACTGCTATTAATACTGCTGATATTGCTATTACCACTTTTGCAAATGGTGAAAATGCTTGCCATTATTTGTTTTCTTCTTATATGCATCATTTTTGGTAAAGATATCAAGCTATTCTCATTGACATTATTATTAACTAACTTTTTCAATTTTTTCATCCATTTTCTGGATAGATGAGAAGTGGAAACAAACGAAAATATGTGCTATATTTTCTGACACCATTGAGAATACTTTTTGTTCTTTTTCATAACCTTCAACTCATTTTTTTTTTTGGTCTTACTTATTAGCTTTTTAAAAAATGCTTCGATTATACTTATCATCTAGTATTGTTCAATTTTTATCATCCTTTTTATAATTTATCAAGAATTGCTCTTTTATTTTTTACTTCTATAAAATTTCCTAGAACAAACGTTATTCTCAGTAATTGATATTTTTTCCTTGGATTATTTATCTTTACATTCATTTAATAAAGTATTGCATGAAAAATTATTTAATTAATTTTTTATTTATGCACCAGAAATTGAGATGATTTTTAAAGATCTACAAAAAGTTTGCACTGTATTTTCAGAATGCATTAGCAAACAGTATATCAGTCACATGAAAATGGAATACATTTATCATGGCTAAGCTAGAATTTTTTTTCAGCACTTATATATATGATCAACAATGTGTTTTGCATCAATTACTACATGCATAAATATCAAATACAGACTTTTCCTATCGTTATGTTAATCTCAATTTAATGCTATAAGTTTGAGTGATTTTGTCATCATCAGTAGTTTTAGTCATTCTGTTATCGTTGAGGAACAGAGTTAAATTTTAAATACGTTTAAAAATAATGTTAGTTTGAAATTGAACACATACCCAAGCTTACATGCTCACTTTTATTTCTCAAGTATACTTTCACTAATTTAGTTCATATATAATTTGTTAAAGCACTTATTCGATCTCAATATCATTAAGATTAAAAAAGTTATACATTTATCTTAGTTCCCATAATTTATGTGGAACAGCGGATGAATGAATGTTATCCTCAATCTCTTTACCAATTAGTATAATCAGTCGTGATTGCTATATTTATCATTTATTTAAGCAGATACATTTACGAATACCACTTGTTGATAAATCTATTTTAGTTAGCGATTAAATACATAATGTTCCGATCAAAAACCATGACCTCAAATGTAATTGTAACATTTTGCATACTTTGTAATCGTTTTTCTTTTTTACTGCTGATACGACAGCACTAATGATACGTTCATCATTTCAATTACCAATCTTTAACCCGACTTATTTTTTCGCTGGATTTAAATTTAGGTCAACTTTGGTTTGTTGGATAGTTTGAAATTTAAGTCATTGTGATGGCAGTTAGCAAATTTTATCAGTCGATCAGTCCGATGTTGAGCTGCAGTCACTTAGTTATTGTTCAATTAATTAACTTATAGCATTCTAAATTGTCACGAAAAATCCGTAATAGTTTTTTTAGGTAGGTAAGAATTTTCAGCTATTATTTTCACTTTTTATTTTACTTTTTCGAAACATTTGAAAAGTATTTATCAAATCATGAAATTTTTCGAAAAATCAAAAAAGTTATTAAATGTGGAAATGTTTGAATATTATTTATCGAATCATAAAATAAGGAAAAATAATGGAAGTTTTTTAGTCATCAATCATCTATGCTCTCGAATATTCTCTGCCAATGAATAGAAAATTAGTAATTGATAATTTGAAGTTATTTATCTAGTCATCTTTCCTATACCTTATCAGAGAAATTTCTTAGTCTGTTCTGTAATACCATCGACATGCAATCAGTAATCCAAACGTTGTGAGTTTTAATGATGATATTTATATGTTTATATATTTGTGTATATTTTTTATATTTATTTATCAAAAGACGACGATTTATAACAATTACTAATTTATAAATTTACAACTTGATTTGAGGTGGGAAAAATTAATTTTAAAATGACTGCTAAATTGTCTTTCATTCTCAAATATAAATTTTTTTAAGTGAGTCAAATACAAATGAATTGACCATTCGTTTCATTTTAGTTACTAAAATCATTTTTTATTTTGTTTTTGTGAATAGATTTTGAATGATTATTCTTTATATAAAAGCTTTGCATTATCTTCAAGTAGCACTTGTGTGATCATTATAGTGATCATTTTTAAACTACTACATTTAATCTGCTTTTTGGATCTTACTACAAATGTTGTAATTTAGCTGAAAGTAAATCCAGTTTGATATGAGGATTTACGCAGATATTTTTTCGCTGTATTTCAGGAATGTTTTGACAAATTTTTTGGGAAACAAATCGTATTATTTGTTAGTCAACCTTCTTGATAGTAACAATTCCTTTGTAAATAGTATTTTATATAAGAGTTGAAAAGATGTAATAGTAAATAAGAGAAAAAAGGTTGATGGGCAGTTCTACAGTTCATCGATCTCCACTTTCTTCTCAGGATGCATCCTGTGATTGTTGATTCGGTGATAATTTTGAAATATATTAGTATCTTGGTAGTCTTTCCAACACTTTCTGACAAAATCAGTTTAGATTACTATTGAAATCTTTCGATTCAAAGAAATTCCTTTCTAACAAACAATTCACATGCATTACAGAAAAATGCTTTAAGTAATTATTGATACTTTAATTTCTTTTTTGTAATTAAAAGTATGGAATTATTTCAAATCTTGTGGAACCAAATGGGTGCGTTTTTCTATATTCAATATTTCTAACCTTGTAACCTCTCAATACGTTCTTAATTTCCGCACACTTATGAGAACCTTCTGAAATAATGTTATTGGCACTTTTAGTTTTTATTTTCATCAGTTCTTAATAATTGTTTTATTCATACTAAAGCTAAGATGTAAATGAATTAATGCTGAAATTCGTTCATTTCTTGGTTTTCCTTAGCTTGTAATGAATATATTGACTGTTTGTATTCGTGGATCGTGAAGCATGTATCGGATGATTAAATGCAGAAAATGATGGATAGACATGATATTTTCAGGGTTTGTGATGGCTTTGATGAAGGGTGTTACAAATTTTGGATTGCGGGTTTTGATACTTATTTGTCTTGGTAAGTCAAGTTTTTAATCGAAGAATTTTTAATCTTTGGCTTTGATTTTATCAACATTATTAAGATTTAAAGTCAAGAGAGTTGCTGAGAAGAAGACATATCGAAATTATTAACATAACTCTGATGTATTGAAGTCTAAAAGTTTCATTATATTGAAAGATTTACAGCCAAGTGCAACGTAATTGATTGGTCTACAATACCAATGCCACCACGTTTTATTCATGAACCCAATGATGCTACTATTTATTTTACGTTGGAATCAACTCAAGTTTCTAATGGTCATAACCTAGATTATTTAAAGGAACGTACGTTAAGATGTATCGCTGAAGGTAATCCACCCCCTGGGTATGTTTTTACCTCAGTTTCTTTTGAATTACTGTGCAAATATGTACATTGACATCACATTCATGCTAGAATTATTTGCAATCATTGTTGTTACTAAAAGAGTATATTGAGAGTTATATTATGTAATTATGAAAAAACTTAGGCATGTTTTATTACGTGGAATGTCACCTGTTTTAATAATGGAATATAAAAGTAAATAACTCGTTAGGAGTAAGTTATGGATATATAAGAAAACAGGACAAAAAAATTGATCTTTATAGATATAAATGGAAAAAGAACGGTAAACCGTTCAATTTAGCAATGTATTCGGATCGGATCGCTCAACGCCCTGGTGAAGGGTCATTTGTATTTTCTAAATTAACCGCTGCTGATGAAGGTGTTTATCAGTGTGAAGCAACTAACGACAATGGCACTGCTATTTCGGAAAAAATCACTCTTGAGCAAACATGTCGGTATTTCTGTCCACTCGCCCAACTCTCATTTTTAGAAAATACAAATGTAATTATAAAATGATTAATAAATAACAAGAATTTTTCCACTTTTATTTATCATCATTTGAAGACATTCATGAGTCTAAAAAGCGAGAAAAGGTCAGTCAAATGATGACAAGAGAATTCCCGAAAAGCTTTACGGAATTTTTTATTCCTCTTTGAATTGTAGTTATAAAGATTTAATTACTGTTCACTAATTTCTTCTTCGATTTCTTAGTCTTCTAAATTTAAATATCTATCTCAATTTTAGGGATACGGTACTTTCCAAAAGCTGAGCCAGAAATTGTCCGTGTTGATTTAGGCGATCCTTATCAGCGGAATTGCACTCCACCAGAATCTAATCCACCTGCTCGAGTTTACTGGATTTTCAAAGTATAACTTCATTTTCTTTTTTGCCTTACTGTATGAAAAAATGGAACATTTTAGAAGCAAAAAGAAAGTGAAAATTATTTTTGAAAATTCACAGTCAATTTCATACTACTGTGTCAAGAACAATATTCCAAAATACATGCAGTACAGATTTCACACAAGGTCTTGTTTTATATCTCATTTACTTTTTCAACAAGAAAAATCATGTTAACATTTCGACACACAACTTCGCTTTTAACTGATGACTACGTGTGATACGTGATTAATACTGCTGGCATGAGTATTAAGTCTGATTTTGACTATTCGCCTATGGTTCTATAAGGCAGCGAAATGAAGTTCAAATGAGAAAAAGGGGAACGATTTTAAAAAGTTTAAGGAAATATCCTTTTAATTGTTTCGGTGGTGGCAATCGTTATTTTAGGGTGATGAGGAAGGATCTTTCGACTCGATTAACAGTTCACATATATCAACTAACGAACTGGCTAGTTTTCCTTCTTACTTATAAAATTTTTATTGTATTCCGTTGTTGTCGGCACTATGGCTACGTTCGAAATATGTACAGCTTGAAGTGTTTGCTAAAAGGTATTAAAATGGGCTTATTCATGACTATCTGCTAATCCCTGCTGAAGCAGAATCCAATGGTAACACTGAATTAGTTATATATAAACTCATACACTCTTACTGATAATATTTGTTATAGTGTTCTCGGCTGATAATAATTTCTCAGCTGCCTGTATCGTTTGGGCAAAATAGCTTGTGCAGTAGTAATGTACATTTAAGAAAAAAATCTTCGAGATTAATACAACGAGGTGAAAAAGTTATGAAGGATATATATATATATGTAGAGAGAGAGAGGGATGTTTTTATACATCACAGCAATGAGAGCTTAAATATCACTTTTCTTTCGTTCCGTCGTCAGAAATCATGAGCTCAATTCCTTAAGCAAATGATGTTTTGAAGTACGAGCACGTTTATATAAAAACATTCAATTAATTCACACTTACAATCAATCAGTCATTAAATGCAAACAGATAGATTCATGTTCTACTACCAAGTCAATTTAGATCAGGAATATTTCCCATATATTTTTAGCTTGCTATCATCATCATCGTTAATCCTTTTGAATTTCAAACTTTTGCTCTTTTTTAGATTTTTCTTCGCTCAAATTATTTAGTAGAGATTTAGCTCGACATGTTTGATTTATGGGTGTGCAAGTCGAAATCTGAAACTAGTTAGTTTCCATCTTTCCCCGTCTTGGTATCTTATTAAATATTCTAAAATTTAAAACATTTAACTTCTAGCTTAAATGCATTATTTCATCTTTTTTTTAGCCTGAATAGTTATCTTGTATTCAAGTTTCACTGGTATTTAAAGTTCGTGAATTGAGCTGTTGCAAAATCAACTGAATAGTAGTATATATGTATGCTGATAGTTAATCGACAAAGCATACCGTCTGCTTTGTAGATTGTTTTAAGACAAGTAACTTCTGATTGTTTTATATATTGACAAATATCTTAAGTTATTTAGGTATGTAGTAATGTAAAATAGACTGATAATTCATGACAATCACACTTCAAAAAAATATTTTGTATGTTTATGGAGTTGAAGGTTAAGCATGTTATGATCAAGATTTTGTCATATTCGTTTTTTCTGCTAGAAGATAGTGCTTATATGCCAGAAAACAATATTGCGTTCATTTCATTTGTTGCTTTTTGTATCTGTTGAAGTCGTATCAAAACGAATATTTGCAGTCTTTGATCCTTCTTCCTTTTTTAAGAAATACGCATTGAATTCATTAACATTAGCTTCTGACAATTTGTCTCCTTCTTTTGTCATAGTTTTGACTTCCGAAATACTCTGATCAATTATTCATGTAGATATATTGATGAAAATTTGACCTAAAGCTCATTTTCTGTTATTAATCTGTCATTTTTTCTGCAGTTTTTCTTTTCTTTTAACATTTAGCATCTAGAAAAACTGCTTGCATTTACGTATTATTGGGTTTCTTTCTTTTTTTACATATTTTTACATCAACTTCTATTAATAATAAAACAAAAATGTATTAATTTTAAATTTTTTTTTGTTAATCATTTATTTTGTGAAATGAGGTGAAATTTTTTAGTGTGCCCAATTTAAATTCATCTTGGTTATCACCAAAAAATTTGTCCATTTAACAGTACTCCTTCATAGTTTCCTGGAATTAAATAAGCATTTCTTCACATATTAGTATTTTGTTCTATTTATTTGTATCATTTCTTGATTTCACCTCATTTCACCTTAGAAATTTGATTTCAGTCAATGAAGCAAAAGCTTTTTTCTGTGTAGATTTCTTTACATTTTCTGCAGTTCTAATAATTAATTTATGGTCAGAACCAATTATTACTATTCAATTTTTCTTTTGCCCGATGCTGTGCTAATCAAATCTTTCACGACATTAGCTTTATTGTTTGCAATCAAAACATAAGTACGAAAAAAAATGACTGCGTATTAAAGTTAAAAATTGATAAGTACACAATAATCACTTCCTCTAGTTTCATTATACCAGAGGTTAGGTACTAAACCATCGTTGATTACTCGTTACAATTTTATGTCATGTTTCATGCTGAATACAGAAAGTTTTTCAAATATTTAAGTTGATATTACTCGTAAATTGCTCTATTAATATATATGTAATAGAATAATATGAGTTTTATTTTTTATGCACACTGAATACTAAAGAAGAAATGACCAATTCTTAGTAATGATTCAAAAATAACTTTTCACACCTTGTTTTAAAGTGAGTTAATTTAGTTTGGCAATTAATCAGGTGCAGTAAGCAAGCTTTTTTCATTTAAGTTAATGAGAGATTGTTTTTGATGATTTACGAAGCAAAAATTAATGATATCATAAAGATTTAGCATTAACCAGCAGTAATAAATTATAATTAGACTGGATATGTAGTTCCTCTACTGTATTTTTTCAACTATTTCTGTTCATATGTTGAATACTAAAATTTCTGTTGTAAGGACAAACTTTATGGAAAGTGGTTTTCTTTGTAATTTTAAAGTAGAATTCCATAGATGGCAGAGAAAATGAGGCTTTCTGCAACGAACTTAAAAGGCATTGATTTGTTAGCAGATTGGATGTAGTTTGGAACATTCAACAGCGAACAAGAGAATTGGCTAAATCGCAATCAATGTCTAAGGGTGCTGCGTGGAAATTGACACTAATGCAGTAAAGAGTCAAAGCGGGAAAAGAGAGCCTAGAAAAGTCGAGTAAGGCTTATTTCAGTTCCGATTCTAATCTACTTTAGTTCGTTTCGTTTCATCAGTTCGCAATCAGTCGTCAAGTAGTCCTATGGGGAAAAGAACCCTGTCGTTTTCATTTTTGTTTTTTCTTGCTTTAAAAATTTTCACTTTATTTGTATTGCAAATAGATCAGTCAAAACCTTCTCAATTAACTTTTTTAGGAAAATAATATATCGCTTAAACATTTACCATTCTTTGTTTCCTTAATCTTCTCACTTTTTTGTCTGCAAAGTGTCTATTTCATATTTCGTTTGCTACCATGCTGAAATCTATTACCATAATGATTTCAGCATGGTAGCCAATTGGTGCTTCTAGTGACCTCTTTGGCATATTTGCATTCTTATATTGAATTCATCTTAACTTTTTATCTTACTACTCATTACTCTTGCTAGTGCAACTCATTTTAAAATCTATCAAATAATGTCATAATTCGAAGAAACCTTTGTTATGTTGCATAAAACTGTCCAGCTATAATATACATTTAAATAACTTACATTCAAGATTGTTAGAGTTATCAGTTAAATGTGCGGTGAGAAATTACACGTTTACTACTTTTCGAACAAAAATTTTTCATGGTGATGATGTATTTTCAAGTTATTTGCGAAAATTCATTACTCACTGAAATCAGTAATTTCAGTTTTCTGTGTGTTATTGTTAGACACATTTGAATGATTCATATGAAATATCAAGGATTTAAAGTAAAATCATTTATTCTTTGTTTGTTAATTGTTGTATTCTTAGAAAATAATATGATGAAGTATGGAAATGTGAATATTTGAAAGCCTCCAAGGTTATGTTTTGGTAACTTTCTTTCCATATCAGCTTTGTTATTTGCTCTCACAGAAGATAGATTGCCAAATATTTGAGAAAGAAAGTCATTTTTTGAAATCATCCCTGTGATTTCACGCAAGACATTATAGTTCATCTTTCTCACACTTGAATTTTTATCCTCTTATCAGCAGTTATCATTTTTTTCAATCAAATGATTGGGAAAGTGCCAGGTGTTGTAAAGTATAATCGTTGCTTTATTTGATGTTCTTAAAATAGCAGTTACTATAGTTACAGCTTACATAGTTCAGGATTTTTCTTTTCTGTTTATCAGTTTTAATCTGTTCTTAAATCAGTGTGTGGGAAATGTTGGTGTTTTACAACGTGAATGATTAATCGCTAGTCGTTTTGAATGCATTTCAGTTCAGATTCAGCTTATCGTCTAGTTGTTATCTGTGGAAAGCATTTTCTTTCTGCTTCTTTCAAATTTTTTTTCAAAACTTTGCTTCAAGCATTGCTTTTCGTCCTTTTCTCTCTTCATTTCTGTAGAGATGTGTTTTAAATTAATTGCAATAATGTCTGCTTCCTGTCTTTTTTCCTTCACGCATTTCACACTTTACTATGCTTGCATTTTTAGCAAGGAGGATTTTCATTCTTGCTTTCTTAACTTTTGAAAATCTTCTCCATTATAACTGAATTATGAATATATGACACTTGCTGATCTTACAATTATAGATGGTTACACTACCCAGTTTGGAATCTGCAATAAGCTTTATCAGTATGATATAAGAACTTAGAATGCGTTCCCGTTTAAGTATATTGCTAGTAGTTTGCGACATCTACGAAAAAATGTATAAAAGTATTTTCGGATCTGAAAAAGAAAACAACCAGAATTATAAATTTGTAGCTGCTTGCTTGATTTTTTAGTTTTTCAACTAATAATATCCAGATTTCCAATCTAATTTGTTTTCACTTTATGATCGCAAAATTTGAGGTATAATTGCCTTTGGTTAAAAAGTCGAATTTGATTATTCACTTTTCTAACGTTCTTTTTACTACAGTTAGTTGTCTGCTTTTCTGATCCACTGCAGGTAATTGTTGCAAATATTAGTCATACAAAATTTTCTTGTGACAGTTAATTTAAGTAAGCTTTAAGTAAGACATGGGATCGGCATTTGGTGATATATCACGATGAATTACAATTAATAGTTAGTAATAAATAATATTTCAAGATTGTTTCTAAAAATGATAGAGAGTTATTTTGCAAAATACATGTCTGGATAATTTGGTTGACTAGTCAAGTTTACTTTTGTAGTGATTCTAGCATAATGGTATTTAATCATACCAATACCTTGTGTGTTAATTGTTATTGAGGAGGACCCACCCGCACCTGGAGCAATAATTAAATTGTTTAGAAAAGTTGCTAATGTATTTAAAGTGTCGAAGGAATAAATATTTGATGTGATTAGTGGGTAGCATTTCATAGAAAAACGATATCATAGGATGAACTTGAAAAATGGAATAAAAGTTGTCGAGACACAGTCAGTGTCTCTCGAATTGATTTGTGAAACGAGTGCCCCTTTTTTATTTTTCAGTCCACATTTACTTTCTTTCGTTCTAATGTATTGATTTTTTCAAATGTGCACAAAAGGATTAGAGGTGCTGGTGTACCGGTGATACTTATTACCAGTATAGTAGTAGTGCTTATAGCGGTAGTGACCTAATCCTTTGTTTATCAGGAAGAAGCCTTATTGCTCGTTAAAGTAACTTACTTTAAGCCAGGAGTGATCGATCTGTACTAAATGTGCTTGTTTTTTATGTATCGACTGGGTGCTGATGAAACGTCTGTGAGTAAATATTGGTTTCATGGAAAAAGTTTTACTTCTGATATTAGTAATTCAGATACATCTAGCTTTCCTTTCTCATCTATGTATGAAATTAATCATATTTTATGTAAGAGCAGCTCAAATTTACGCAGAATTTTGTCTTCATATTGTCCCATTTTTTGAATACTTCTCTTGAACTTCAAGAAACACATGCATATTTTTGGTGTTTATTCATCATATCGAGTATGTCTTGGAAAAATTGATTAATATACTTAGTTTATTCCTAATTAAATGATCCTCTTTTCAGAATTAAATTTTTTTGCGATAAGTACTATCTAGGGAATAAAAAAATACATCAATTTAGTGGACAGTGAGCAGAGTTCGCAGAGAATGTTGCGTTTTTGTTAACGCTAGGAAGACGGAAAAGTACATGCAGTACCTGGAATTCCAGTACTTGCCAATCAAACGGTAGTTTAGACTGGAATATCGAATTTCCCTCTAATGGTAAATGGCGCTTCACTAATTTTACAAATATTTTCGATATTGATTTAATCCCGTGATATTATGGACGATATAGAGTAGAAGCAGATGTTGTAGCCTTAATAACCACAAGACATTGTTTTGGTACTTGATATGATGTTGACGTGATTTCGACATTTTTTGCTTTCTCAATCACTCAAATATTATTTGTTAGGAATCGTTTTGGGTTGCTTTGTTTGAGTGGTCGATTGGGTATGCTTATTATTCTTCTCTGAGGTTCATTTTTCTTTCTTGTTTACAACCATTTTGAATTGAATTTGTTTATGGAATGGTTGCCATATGGAAATCACGCCTTCATGTGTTTATGAAAATGAAATGGATAAAGTTTACGTTTACTTTGCTAAATGAACAAAATAGCTCCCTTATTTTTCTTAACCACTATTTTGCGTAAAACTACTTTAAATGGAGGAGTTATCATTTTGGCTATTTTATAGAATTTTTATCATTCTTGTCAAAATATTGCCACTGTTTGTGTAAGAAGTTGTTGTGAAGAATAACATGATCTAATTGGTTTTCTGCCATTATTAATTATTTTATTGTCAGAAGGAAAATGAGATGTGGGGAAAAGCAAGTATTGATACAGAATGACTGATGCATTTTTTTATTTTCCTTACATATTTTAATATCACAAGCGTTTACTATCACAAAATCATATAAACTTTTAGGATTTAATTATACTGAGTTTTACTCTGTCATTTAAATTGAAGTATGATTTTAAAGGCCCAAATTCAGCTTTTCTGATACTTTTTTCGCATTTACTGCTAAGATTTATGATCATTCTAATAATTTTAGATATTATACTTAATTGATCTCAATATTTCATCATTGAGTTTTTTCTTCACATTTTGTTTGCCTGGTTACCAATTTTACTTGTTTATTAAAGTTTAGTTTTTTAAACTATTTGAAAACTTTCAATTTTATGTATGGTTATTCTTTTAAAATTCTAGAAACTGATTGAAGGCCATTTTTCTTGAATGGCTCATTTTGTATATATATATATATATTATCTGTTCAGAAATGGTTTCAATTTGATGTATAATATGTGAAATTCAGGTTGCTTTCTTGTGTCTAATTTACAGTAATCATTATCAGGAAAAAGAAGATAGCATGGAGAATTGAAACGAAATAAATTATGTAACAAGAAAACAAATTCTAGCATTGACTCTAGATGTAGGTGGGTGGGTTCGAAGACGGAGATGTAAATACCAAAAGGTAGTGATAGAGTTGCAGTAATTTACAATTAAGATTAATATTCTAAAATTATATTAGACACAAATTAAGTATGAATTTTGTTAGATCAGTGAGAGTTTTTTGAAATGGATAGGATTATATTAATTTTTCGATGCTACTAGACTGTTGCCATAAGGTTCTTTTATGAATAATTGTCTTTTATTCATCATCCGTTGGGTGCTATGTGCAGAAAAAGAATTTCTCATAGTAGCATTGCATGATATGCTTACTGCATTCTTCTTAATTGGTAAGAATAATCCGAAAATGGATAGAATGTAATAAGTTTTAGTTTGGATGGATTGGGAGAGCAAATGAACGAACACCAAGTATAGTTCCTTGTTTGAGAAGTGGTTGTGTGCGATTATTTAATAGTTTGAGAGGATGTTTACTGTCATTAGGCACTTATCTGTTTTATACGTTTTGCAGGAAGCATTTAGAATGCAAAATAAAAGCGGCATTCAGTTTTAGAAGAAATTTCGGTGAGAATAGATTCATTTAGAAAAAGTGATTACTGACTGCATGCAATAGGAAAGGAAAGTGAAAATAAATTAGTGTGCCGGAATAATCCATGTATTCACTTGATGTAGACTATAATGCGAGAGTGAAAAGGAAAGTGAAAATATAGGATAACTTAGTGTGTATGTATTGCTGTCGTAGTATATATGCATTTATTTATGTATCAGTGGACAGTAAGTAATGGCAATGTCATGGATATCAAATGATAAGAAAGTCGGTTTGAATCTGTCGGAGCATGTCGAGAAAGCTATTGTTCCTCGCTATAATTTTTTCACATTATGTTGATTATGATAGCGTAAGTGTAGTGAGATTGAAGTGTCGCGCAAGTAAACAAAAGTAGCCTTGTTTGCTGCTAAGAAAACAACATGCATCTATTTTGATCCATGACTTGTTATAATGTATATGTGCATGACTGAGAGAGTAATTTAACTGATTGAGTTATTTTACGAAGAAAACGGTGGAGTGGTTGTCTCTCCTAGCTCATTTAATGCAACTGAATCCTTGGTTGTAGGGACGCGTTATACTGATTGCTATGTACTGCTGTGGCAACGTATTGCTAAATATGCGAACATTTGCAGACAGCTTTTCGTCCCATCCAGTAATCACACTTCTTGCTACTTGTTAGATCGTATGTTGTCCTGCACCACACTGCATTACTTTTTCTTATGCTGTTTTGACTCATTCATTGCACTAATCTATCACTTCAAACTGTATGAGATAAAATGATCGAACGTTTGCTAGCATACCTCCGCAAGGTGGATCGAATGTCGCAATATATCCCTCGTTACTCTCTCATTTTCCATCCTTACTACACATGTCTTTCTCACACCTCTCTTCATGTGGCATGTGCCTCATTGCGACAGAGACCATCATAACGAACTCTATTGCCAACTAATCCGAGGTGTCATATGTCAGTGATGGCCTTGTCGCAATGCATTTATCGCAGGAGCATTCTTTGCAGTAACTGGCATTATATATTGGTTTAATCTTACTTTACTAATTTTATCATCTTGTTCGTGCGTTTATGCGTAGACATCGTGTTTTCTGACAAGTTTGCCTTTGCTGCTTACATTATAGTGCAGTATATAGTGTTGCTTTTGCTGCTGCTGCTGCTACTGCTATAAATACTTCTTTTGTTCTGTCCTGTCTAGACGTGACGTGAAAATCACTCATCTATCCCTGCACTCATACGACAGCAAAGCAAGCTATCACTCTCCCATAATGCTCATCTTCTCATTCATCAACTCTTCGTTCCCTTCTGTTTTCACATACAGTTCCATCTTTATTTATTATTATTATATGAATAAATAAACTTACGATACTTTTGATTGCGTAACATTCTCAATTAATTCAATTTTCAACAAACATTCAATTATACACTATTTACTGAATAATATAGCGATATCGATTGACTTTACTACTATTGCTACTACTGCTCTTTGTCACAAGATCCATCGAAAGTAACAACAGAAACAACCCAGAGAGAGAGAATTAGCAAACTTCCAGACAGTATTTATAGAACGTAGAAACCTACTTGGATGATTTGCAAGAGGAAAACAAGTACAGCAAGTTATATATCGACGCTTCTTCAACTGTACATATTATTAAGCGTAGCTGTGGTAAGTTTTGTCATAATTTACAATAGTTCTGCCTTTTTATGAGAACATTTCAGGGTACTATTTATTTTCATCACGTTAAAGAATCTGATTTCAAGCCAAATCGTTACTACACTTGTACCGCTGAAAATACCAAACTCAAAGATTACAAATTCGGTAGTCAGTTTCGCCTGGATGTAACAAAGAATCGCCGGCGAGCATGTATGATTTTACTTCTCTCCATCACATCCTATATATTTTAAAGTAAGTAGGAAAACTCTGTAGTAGAATCTGCATTGATGTAACTTTTAAATTAGATTGAAAATCATGTCAAAAAGAAATCAGATATCGTGTCAGCCACGCAAATGATTTTTAATGGTATCATACTTTTAGAGCATTTGATATCTTGTAATATAAGTAATTTTTATCTTAAATTCTTGCCCATCTTACTATATAAAATGCTTTCATATATTTAGTGCTGTTCTATTTAACTCCTTCAATAGACTACTGTCCTATATAAGAGCTATTTCAATCCATCACTGTCTAGATTGAAGTTGCTCCTTTAAACTTTTTTTGCATTTTCTCAAAATCACATTCATTCATTGTTTTTTTCTATTCTTTTTGCACTTCTTTTGACTGCTAATGAGGACTTGATAGTTTATCAATATATTTACGCACATTTATAATTTAAAGTAAGAGATCAGCGCATTAATCAAAGTACTGTTAAAAGACATTGTGCTTTTTGAACGTTTTAAGCTGAGAAGTTTTGCATTTTCCTCACAAGAGGATTTGCTTCTGAAAAAACAGCAAACTGTCAATTATTTCGCTGCATCTTGAAAACCTATATTAATTTAAATTTCTGTAATAGTTTCATCATACTTTTGAAATTTACTTTTGTACATGAGATAGTGTCAGCATCTTCACATCAGGTCTCGTAATTAAATATAGATTATAATCTTTTTTTTCACCAGAAAAACAGCTTTTAATGGAATTTAGGAAGTATTTTTTAGATTGAAATATTTATGGTTTGAAAAGAAAACTAGATCTAATTTCTCGTTCCAAACTCTTCCCACGTGCCAGCCGTAAAATATTGGGCATATGTAATTGTAACATTTTAAATTCAAATTAAATATGTAGAATTCACTTTAATGAGTTTGGTTATTGTAGTGAATTAATTGTAATTAATATATATCATAGGTGAAGATATATTAGCAGCCGTAATATTCCGCTTATTATTCACTGAGCAATACCAAAAAACAAGTCACTGCGTCCTTTTTGTTATTGTTTTCAATTATTTTGGGATATTATTTCATTTGCGAGCTCTCAAATCTATAATGTGTAGAAAATTAAAGTCTAAAATGGTATACTTTGCGTTCAAAGATATGAGTAATGGTCAATAATGAAGGAAATGTCCTCTCTATTTGTTGTAATTGCTCCTCTTTTTGGCTGCAAAATGTTTTCTTTTTATTTAACACTTGACAGACTTACTTAATTGATGTTCATGCAGAATACTGCAAATTTACTATGTTGATGCTTTATTGAGAGATCAATCATTTTTCAGTAACATCACCGATACCTCCGAGCGAGCAATATGTAAACCAAAGTTCTCCGATTGCTTTGCAAGGCACAACTCATAAACTTCACTGTTTCTTTAGTGGATAGTAAGTTTTGTAATTTTTTTTTGGAAATATTTGTCTTAAAATATACATGACCAGGAAACGGCATATGTTAATACGAGTAAATCCAGAATACCTAAAGAGATATATTGTTTTTATTTTAGTTTGTATTTTAGTGCGATAACAAACATTCAGTAAAGCTTAATATTCAGTGTTTCTGGAGTTATTTGTCACGGAATTCTTTTTAGAATTATAGCAGTTTCAATAGAAAGTAATTTTTTTTCACCTGTTTCTTGCTCTTTTAAATGTATTTTTAACAAATATTCGATCCTTAGGGAGGACATTTAAATGCTTAGGGAATTGTCAAATACGAAAAGGTATTGGAATAATTTTAATAGGAAATTAAGATGTGAATACATTTTGCACTTTTTTTGTTGCATTTGTGAAAAAGTAGAAGGAAAAAGAAAATAAGATGCGTAAAGTAATCAGCTTTATATCGCAGAGTTTTTTGTTTGCGATGAGTGATGAGTAATGTGCTTAGTGTTGTAGGTGCATTACTCAAATCATTCTGAGTAAAGTGATTCCAGAATTATTATTTAGCTCTCGTTATCTGATGTCAAGAATTTTGTATCAAACTTTCTAATAGTTTTATTCAGTTTTCGAAAATACAAAGTGTACTGTTGCACAATAGAATGCATGAATTTGCATAATATTTTATTGCTGTAATGTTCATTTCAGACTTCATTTTTTCACTACTTCTACTCTTCTTACATCATTATTTTCCTTTTCTGAACAATAAGATTTTTGATTGCTGCTTTTAATATCATACCATATTTGCCATTTCCAGATGCAGTTTTATATTTTAATTTCAAAAAGTGTTTTCCTGAAAATTTTTCGTAAATTTGAAAAAAAGAAAATCATGGATTATTTGAAATAAATCTTATCAGATCAACTACTCAGACAGCTGAGAACATTCCGACCATACTATGATTTTTCGTGTTTCATACAATTTGTCTATTGACTCAAATTCAATTACATTTCTGTTCCTTTTTTCTATTTTTTTCTTTTCAGCAATAAATATTTGTTGTACTGAAGTCACTAATTTTGAAAAAGTGTAAAGAAGACTGTATTTTAGTGCCCATACTTCGCTCAATTAAATATGATTTTTTTTAAAGAAGTTTGTTTCAGTCCGGAACCACGACCAGTATGGCGACATAATGGTGTTGATATTTCGGAGGATGATCCACGATTTATCTTTGAAGCATACGGAAAAACTTTAGTCTTCAATGTTAGCTTAGAAACAGAAGGGCAATATGAGTGTGTTTTTAAAGCTCAGTCAAATCTAGATCGCCGTTTCAATGTTGTTGTTGAAGGTTTGTTTTATTCCTTTAAAATTAGACATATTTGACTTCTAAGAATTTCTATATGTAAAGAAATGATCGAAACGATTTATTTCATCTCTACATCTAACACACAGTGAATAATGAACTTAATGAGAAATTATATTGCATTAGACGTTTTCACATCTGTTTCAAACATGCTACTGATTTTCATTCTTTTAGGATATAACTATTGTTTAAATTACTTATGAAACGGATATAAATTCTTTTAGGTTTTTAATCCACATAAATGTTTTCTTATTTAGTTTTGCTTGTTTGTTTCGTGCATAAAAAATGTAATTTGTTACAGCCGCGCCGTATTGGCCATCAGGCCCACCACCAGATAAAAGAACAAGTGAAGGAGAAGACGTGACCTTCGATTGCACTGCTTATGGCAAGCCGACTCCTGTTGTTTCATTCTTTAAAAATGGTGTTGGTGAGTGATTGGAATTGAGTATATATTTGAAGCCTAAACTCTGTCTCCTACACATTTCAAATCACTTTATGTTATGTCTTTCATCTTTGTCAGAAACTACATTACTAATAATTTTAATTAATCTCTAAATGTTGCAATTGCAGTCTTTAATACACTCTTCAATTTTTAAGTATAATATTATTGATGCTTCAAAGATGCTAAAATAAAATCCCTTAATTTTGATTTTAGAGCATCAGGTTTTCAAATTGTTAACCATCTGTATTCTTTTATGAAGTGAAATGCACTGTAAGTTTGTTTATTCCATTACAATTAATGAGATCTTTTAATTGCTTTATGAAACGTCTAATTTACCTGTGTGCTTAGAAATGACTCCGCGAGACGATGATGAAAACAGAAATTGGAAAATAACAGGAAGCATCCTGACATTAAGGAACGTTAAGAAAGGTCTGGCTGGTAGTGGTGATAATGCTGTTTATCAGTGCAAAGTAAAAAACAAACATGGGTACTTGTGGGCTAATTTCTACCTTAATCTTCTTGGTTAGTCGCAATCAATTTCTATCAAATTAAATTTAAGATGTTTTGATATAAAAGCTGAAGACGAGATTAAATTTTCGAACATTATATAGTGAAGGCTAGCAGTGATTATTCGGTGTCAGTAGTCCATCCCAAAACTGTAAGGAATTTCCATCTCAAATTTGTCTTTAAAAATTGTTTGTGAACAAGCTTTGATTGATTTCTCTAACGGTTTTCAGCTTTCAAACCAGAACTCCTATCCGATCCAGGTGAAGTCGAAGCTGTCATCGGTCACAATCTAACATTAGCGTGTAAATTTTTCGCTTCACCAAACGTTAACATTACTTGGGATGGTACAGTTCTTCACGGTCTACAACATCATGTTATACCAGCAGATGCTGATGGTGTAGGAAGACTTATTATTTATGGTTTGTGATTTGAAATTAAGTTTTGACTAATCCATGAATAGTTGAATTGAGAGGTTTTCAAATATTCGGTGTTCATTTTTTGGTAGTTTTCAGAAAGTTTCAAATGTTTATCACTGAGTGTATTATAATTTAGTAATATATAAAGATGTTATATCAGTTACAGCAGTACATAGTTTTTAGAAATCGGTCGCGATGCAGAGGGTGAATATACATGTGTTGGGACAAACAAACATGGTACTGCAAAAGGAACAGCCCACATCATTGTACGAGGTATGTCGGAGTGTTGTAGTTTTATTATTAGAAAATAATTTCATATATTCTTGTTATGAGTCAAACAGCTACATGGTAATGTTACAAAATATTGTTCAAGAAATTATTCCTAGTCAAGGAGTAAATTATTCATTTGAAAACTAATCAAGTTTCTCTAAGAAATTATTTGAGATAATAACTTTTCATAAATACATGAAATGTTAAAAATTCGGACATGAGTGTTATCCATATCATTAGTAGTATTGAATTGATTGAAGATTTAATTTGTTTGGTGACATAAAATATGGTGCACTATTTATTTAGTAAACGTTAGGGATAGAATAATTGAAATGGGTACATTGATTTTGCGAAAGAATTTTATTGCAGAGGCAACAAGATTAACACCTTTCGAGAAACGGCTAGAAAAAGTTTTGGCTGGTCAAAGACTCGAATTACTCTGTGAAGCTGATCATGATGAGAACCTGGAAGTGACTTACGAATGGCTTGTTAATGGAAAGGTAATGGAACATAGGAAGGAAAATTTGTTAATGATTTAATTTTCTACACTGTTTAATAAGATCTAGTTATATAATTTGATAAAAGTAAAGGAACTTTAAGTTTGTTTGTTCCTTCAAGTATTAATCGTATGTAATAGCACTTCAGTAAAAAAGATCTGGTATGATATATTTTCTAATATAGCAAGGAATGTGTGGTTATGAAGACTTATGGAGATCATTCCATCGATAACTGAAGTAAAATTCATATAATATCTCCTTTTATGCGTAAAGAATGGGTTATGGTAATCCTGTTCGCTATATTATATTATAATGATACATTTCATTGTAGCCATTACTGGAGCAGTACATCCAGTCTGGTCATTATCTCGTTACCGACAAAAATTCATTAATCATTACTAATCCTGCAAGATATGATGCTGCTAATTATACTTGTATTGCGAGGACTGCACTGGATTCTTCCGAGAAATCAATTCAAGTTGGAGTTGATGGTACGCACTAATCTTATGCCATTTGAATTTTTTTATATTATTATGATGTGATATAAAGTACGATATACAAGGAGAATGATATATGTGCAGCACTAAACTTTGGCTACAACTCTTATTGCTTGTATTGTAAGGGGATGATTTTGTTGCAAATTTATAACTTTCTGGTATATTTGCTGGAAAGTGGCGTGTATTTTTACTTATAGGATTACGAATTAATGAAATAATAAACAGTTTTTATTCACAAATATTTTTAATATTTAAGCCTCAATTTGAAATTAAAAAGTTAATAATTTGTATTGTATATTTTAGTCAGGAGCATTATTTATTCATTTCTAAAGGAAAAATGAAATTATTGTCAACATTATAAGTAATGTGTTTTTTTCTTATTGTTTTGAGTGTTTGATTTTTTCTTTATTTTAGATGTTCCAAACCCGATTCACATGGCATTTCTCACAAAGTGTGATGACATTGCTCAAATTGCATCTATCAACTTTGAGTACATAGAAGATGCAGATTTCAGCTCTCCAATAAAAGAGATTTGGTATGGTAATTTTTTTAATTTAGCTAAAAATATTTGATTATGAAGATTCGTGGAGAGCATTCCATCAGTGGAAAATTTAGGGCTCAGTATCAAATAGATGAAGAAACTGATGGTGTAGTTTGGCTAACGCATCCTCATCCTGCTTTAGCAGAATCGCTGCAAACAGTTGATGATAATCAACGCACAGTCAAAGGAACAATTGACGTTTCACTTCGGCCATTTGGCAAAGTTTGAATTGCCTTATTCATATTTTTCTCATAAGGTTTTGTAAGCTATTTGGTGTTCATCTATATGTGCACTGATTCTAAGTTTTTCGTTTTTTTGACTGAGCTCGAACTCTTGAAACTATGTGTATTCAGTATCGTTTTCGCATATTTGGTCGAAATGATTTCGGTGATGGCGCACCAACAGATGTCAATGGCGGTTGTATCACACCAGCTCGAGTGCCTGACAAGAATCCAGAAGGTGTTTCTGCTACTGGCACACGACCAGAAAATCTAGTTGTTTTTTGGAAACCGATGTCAAGAGAAGATTGGAATGGACGCAATTTCCATTATATTATTCGATATCGGCCGGTTAATTCTTGATTCATAATTTTACGAGCAACAACATTTACTTTTGTTGGTAACCAAGTATATCAATTGAGTTTGTATTTATGACAAAATATTTAACGTGACATCTTCGATTGTAAATTTGGTCTAATGAAGGCTGGATCCGACTCTGAATGGAAGGAGGAAATTGTCGATGATTCATACAGTGATCATCATACTATAGAATTGCCAGTAGAAGAACCGTTCCGACCATATGAAGTCCAGGTAAATATTTTATAATCAGTTGTTGAAATGTTGAAAATACTGCACGGTTGAAGTTCAGATTTGATTATGTAATATTGTTATTAAACCGAATTTGGCAGGTTCGTGCTGCAAACGAAAACGGAACCTCTAATGTATCACCGCAGTCTGTAGAAGGAAGAACAGGTGAAGGTGATCCTGGCTATACACCTACTGGTTTTAGACTTCTTTCTTCTGATTCATCTTCGGCAACATTTGAATGGGATCTGATTGATCCACAACAAGTACAAGGAAATTTTACAGGAATAAAGGTAACTATTAGATCCACTTTTTTCACTGTACTGCAGTTAGTTCTGATACAGTTGCCACTGAATATTTATCTAAATATTGATGTTCCAGATTAGTTTTTGGTCAGAAGAGGATGAAGGTGATAATGAGGAAGACGAAGCGTATGAAGAACATAGTTTACGATTAAAAAGATCTAAAGCGGTAAGTGAAATTTTCATTATTATATTTTAACTATTCAGGCTACAATTTTCTGTTCTTCAATTTGAGTTTTATTGCGTTTCAACTATTACTTCTGAAAATTTTTCCGTTGTTTAAATTAAACAGTGAGTTGCTGTTCGTTTTAGTTGGGTCGGCGGCAAAGAAAAGATTTAGTTGCTACTGCACGAACGGGGGAGAACGGTAATAAGCGCATCACTATCATTTCACCGGAAAAAAAGAGTGCTACTGTATTTGGTCTGCGGCCAAATAGTGTTAATTATGCGCAGATTGCTGTAATGAATGGACAGAATGATGGTACACCCACTGATCCGATTTCATTCCGAACAAAGGAAGGAGGTGAATGAAAAATTTTAGAGTATGATAGTAAAGTTTTACAGTTATGATAGATTTTCAGAGCCTTATCCTCGAAACATGTTATCATTTATCTTCATAGCTTTCTTAATTTTTAATGAAATAGGTTCAAATGTTTTAGTTCCCACTCCGGTACAAAATTTGGAAGCATACCC
Source organism: Thelazia callipaeda (assembly GCA_900618365.1). Classification (NCBI taxonomy): domain Eukaryota; kingdom Metazoa; phylum Nematoda; class Chromadorea; order Rhabditida; family Thelaziidae; genus Thelazia; species Thelazia callipaeda. The sequence goes on from UYYF01004643.1 coordinate 45,590, forward strand.
TATGAATGGTCGTAATGAGCAAGACAGTGGTGTTGTTGTTGTACGATGGGATAGACCACGATTTTATAATGGTCGTTTGATTGGTTACACAGTTGAAATATGTTCAGTAGATGCTGACGGACTTATGGAGCAAAGGGAGAATTGTCCTATTAGGCAAGTATATGATCTCCATAATACTGCTGTAAACTGTTTCTTTCGTTAAACGTCCGAAATAGTTTTGCTGAGCTTAAAATTGATAAAGAGTGTGCTTCAGAAAAACCAAACCCAGTGAGCGTTTCTTGAGAGTTGTGAATTTGGAGCACGATCATAAATATCGATTCATTGTTTATGGGAATACAAATGCTGGACGAGGTGACCCTAACTCAAAAGATGTGATGACCTTAACGGAGGACGTGAAATTCTTCTGTAAGTTTGATCATTATAAAAAGTTTAGTAAAGGCTCGCTTTTCTCAAATATAAGTGCTGCCAATATGTAAAAAATGAATTTAATCGCGCTGAAGGTGTCATTTGCATGACCGTACATAATGATTTCGAGAAAAATTTCCTTCATATTCCTTGATATTTATAAACTATGAGGACTGTTTTCACATAGCTGTTATGGTAATACCCAGATTCTCTTTTCTTAAAGTACAAGCTTACAAAAAATATTGGTTTTATATAATTTTTTATATTCTCTTTGTAGTAGATAATTGCTCTTTATACTTATCGTAAAGCGACAGTAAATGGTATTGCGAGAAACTTGTTGAAGATTCATGAGAAGCAGTGTTGCATAGTTTCTGAATTACATCCAACTGATACTTTTACTTTGACTGGAAGCACTGGGCAAAAGTTAACCACTCATCATTTCGACTCTTGATTTAGATTCATTTTTTACGTATTTCCAATGCAAAACAATCTATCCCATTTTTCGTGTGGCCGCGTTTTTTTGGAAACGTTTTTGTTTACTTATATGGAGGGAGGATAATTAAGATCTTGTTGGATGGTCTATCTCATAAATGTTATGGGGCGGGCAGATCTGGTTTTCATTCATATATTTATTGAAAATTTCAAATACTGAGTATCATTGAGAATATTTCTCACTGTTTAAGCATCCATGTCAGTTGAACCTGATATGTTTTTTGTCTGAAATTTTTAACAGAGGTCACTTTAATAAACTAGATAATAGACTATGTAGTTCTAATCAAGAATTTAAACGGGGCAACAGCATATGTAGATGAATGATATTATTTTGAGTTAGAGAAGGCAAGTTGGAAGTAGGTTGTTTTGGTGTTATTAAATTACTAGTACTATTTATCATTGTGTATGTAACTCTCGTAACTCATACTTTTGATTTGGAGAGGAAGTATTGAAGGGGAGTGGAAGAGATTACAGGGAAGGGGCAGAATAAACAATGAAGGTCAATATTTAGGATTTATTCACCGTCGTCATCGTCGTCTTAGTAATGCTAATAGTAGTAGTAGTATTACTAAAACCAGTGATGAAAGGGAAGGGTGAGATGGAATGAAAATTTAGAATGATCGGAAACAGAGAATGTAGGAACAGATGAGGTTGATTTGTATCATAGTTAATATCATATAGGCTTTTCTTGCAGGGCTGCAAGAAGTAAAGAGGTAAAGGTTGGTTAGCATATTCGATAATAAAATTGAAACAGCGATTGCCTTGTTGTCATGGTTGATTCCATTGAGTTGTGCTTGAAATTCAGCCTTCATGTATTAAGATGTGAAAGGATAAATTGATGGATTGATTATTATATATATATATATATATAT